>JAAXNX010003772.1:0-10029 GCA_036491905.1 Folsomia manolachei
TTTGAATATGGCAAGAAATAAAATGATTCCGACAATCGCCTGTAAATTGAAATTAGTTGATGGCATCAATTGAATTTCTAACTTGTAACGATATTTTATTACATTCCTGGCCTTAGTCGAAGTTACGGTGTAACTTGTTCCACTTCCGGTTCTTGAAGATGACACCTTTTCAATTTTCCAAGGGTGTAAGAATCCTTTGTACATAATATCTGACATGATTTTTAAGGGACTTGAGAAATCACCAAGTTGGTCATTAAAATTCTTTTCCAAAGACAAAACTTGCATGATTGACTTAGACGAAGCCATGTCAAACTTACTCATTTTGTCGACAGGAAAATAAAACTTTTCTGACCTTCCTTCAAAAAAATACAAGTGTTTAAATGTAATTCGGTATACAACACGGTTTAAAATGGAAAAAAGTAATTCAATTTCTTTAAGTGCATGGTCACTAACATCATTCATGCATCAGTGCAAGTAAATAATAGCGACGTAGGCAGGGACAGAATTGACTTATGTTAAGCAATAAATTGATTTTCACCACTAGCCGCTCACTTGTTCTTCCAGTTTATCTCAAAGTATTTCCAACTTTTGAACTGTTATATTGCGTAACTTTTTTACATTACAATGTTTCTCATTTAACTTTGAAACATCACTTACTTCAATTCAAGCCATCAATCCCATACTTGAACGCTGCTTCAGACATCAGAATGTCAAAACTCCGCAGCCAAAATGCATGCAATATTTGTCATGAACAAAGATTTCGTAGTCGTCTCAAATTTCTCGCACGTGGCAAAAAAACTGTATTGAAAGTTGAAAGGAGCAACCGCCACTCTTTTGTGTTTTGTCCAGTTCATTCATTTTACTCAATCCGGCTGACGGTTGAGTTGACAGTTCAGTTCTCTTCGCAAATTTTAAGTTTAACGATCTCTCTAATTTTTCGTAATTTCTTCATTTTTTCCACGTTTTCTGGTCATTTGTGAGTGAGGAATGGACTCAAACTCCAATCAGTCCCACACCCACACCAACGGAAATATCAACGGAAACAAAATGAATACTCCCGACGCCATCCTGTCCAAATCCAAGAGTAAACGAGAAAACATTCTCGTTTTCGCCAGGGTTCGGTAAGATAACACCAATTGAGGGAATGGGACAAGTAATTTCCAACTGCTTACCTTTTTTCATTTTCAGCCCAATGAACTCTCATGAAAAGAGCAAGAGCGCCGTGACCGTGGTTGATTGTCCCGGACATCGCGAGGTCGTTTGTAAGGAGCGAGGAATTGGAAATGTCAGCAAAACATTTGCTTTTGATCGTGTCTTTGGACCGAACTCGAAACAGGTGGGATGTCTGGAGGACACAATTTATAGTTTGAAACAATGAGTAATAATTATTTTATTATTTTTCTAGATTGACGTGTACAAAGCCGTGGTGTCTCCATTACTGGAGGAAGTTTTGATGGGGTATAACTGCACTGTTTTTGCCTACGGACAAACCGGTACCGGAAAGACTTTTACGATGGAAGGTGAACGCTCTCAGGGTGGAGATTCCTTTACTTGGGAATCAGTAAGAAATATTAAATTCCTTTGGATTCTTTTGCCCTAGTATTTGTTGTTGTTTTAAGACTAATTTATAAATTAAGGATCCACTTGCTGGAATTGTTCCACGAGCCATGAGCCAACTTTTTGATGAGCTTCGCATCACTAATTCCGAGTTTACTGTGCGTGTCTCGTTGGTTGAAATGTATAATGAGGAAGTGTATGATTTACTTTCTCCAACGGATGATACTAAGCCAAGGTGGGTATAATAAAGGATTGATAATAAATACAATAAGGTTGCATTAACAAGTTGAATTCTCCAATTGCTTTATTTCCAGAACTGTGCGCCTGTATGAGGATTCTAAATCGAAGGGCTCTGTTCATATTCAAGGATTGGAAGAGGTGATTGTTCATAATAAACATGAAGTTTATGCAATTATGGAGCGAGGATCTCAGATACCGTAAAACTGCTTCTACCCTGCTTAATGCTAGTTCTAGGTTTGATTTTAAACTTTGGTTTCATTATTTGCAATGCAAATAATAATTAAATGTGAAAATTAACCTTTTAATTTGTTCATGTTTTTAGCCGATCTCACACCATTTTCACGGTCACGGTTCATATCAAGGAATCCAATCCAATGGGTGAGGATTTATTGAAGATCGGAAAGTTGCATTTGGTGGATCTCGCAGGATCGGAGAACATTGGACGTTCAGGTGCTGTTGATAAGAGGGCTCGGGAGGCTGGTAATATTAATCAATCCTTGCTAACTCTTGGACGTGTCATCACTGCCCTTGTGGAACGAGCCCCACATGTTCCATACCGGTTAGATTTACTACTTACCCCGTTAATTTATTGCAATTTATTTGTTTCAAACGTTTAAATATTTTCAATAGGGAATCAAAGTTGACCCGACTTCTTCAAGATTCTCTCGGAGGAAAGACAAAAACCTCTATAATCGCAACCATCTCGCCAGCATCAATTAGTATCGAAGAATCTCTAAGCACTCTGGATTATGCTTATCGTGCCAAAAATATTCAAAATCGTCCCGAAGTTAATCAAAAACTTACCAAGAAAGCAATTCTTCGAGAGTATACGGAGGAGATTGAACGTCTCCGAAAAGATTTGGTCGCTGCTCGAGAAAAGAACGGAGTGTACGTGGATAAAGAAAATTATGAGAGGATGATGAGTCAGATCGAATCTCAGGATCAGGACTTGTCTGAAAAGATACAACTAACTAAAAATATGCAGGATCAAATCTTGGAAAAGGAGAAAGAGATTGTTGCAATCAAAGCAATACTTCAAGAAACCACAGATGACTTGGACTCTGCCAATAGCTTAATTGATGAACAACGGCAAAAACTCTCGGATCTTACTAAAACAATTCATTCCATTCAGAATGAAAAAGAGGAAATGGCTTTACTGGTTGAAGTACATTCTGAAACTGAGAATAAATTGCAAAAAGAAGCAAGTACTCTTCTCAGTACAGCGTCGGATGCAACCTCCAAATTGGACACTTTGTTTCACAAATTAGAGAGGAAAAAGTACGGTTAAATCTCAAAAACCATATTTATTGCTTGCTAATGTTTCCTGTTTTTTTTAATTCGCAGGGGAGTCGAAAAGGCGAATCAGGAAGCCGGCCAACGTTTCCGCTACGACTTTGATAATGATTTACGGCGTTTTGCAAATGACGTTAGCTCTTTTTCTGAGGAGCACTCTGAATTTTCTGGTGTTCAGCGACTCCTTCTTGGTGTGTAATTGTTTGCTAGGCTTTGTACCTTTCTATTTTATTTACGAGCCAACTTATAATTTTTGTACTATTGTTACAACAGATGAAGTTGTGGCTGCAAAGGAGAAACGCACTCAAGAAATCATCTCGGAAATGGCTGAACGCGCCAGGGCACGCGAATCAATTTTGCAAACCTTGTTGGAATCATCTCAAAAGGACAATACCTATTTAACCCGACAACTGAGCAACTCATTGACACTCGACCGGTCAGAAATTGATTCCACCAAAGCTTCCCTTTCGGATCACTGTAAGAGTGTGTCCACCACCGTGGAAGACTTTAAGAACCGTCTCTACCTTCAATCTGGCAAATTGAATGAATTCTGGGACTCCACCTACTTAATTGATGCTCCCACTGGAGCAACCCCACAAAAGAAGGCGTACGATTTTCCAAGGTCTCTCTCTGCAACGTCTCCACATGAAAGGATTATTGGTCGATTTCGAGCCATGAGGATGCCAACGATTTTATCAGATGAGAATGCCGAATTTTAAAAATAATTCCAGCATTAGGTTTTGAAGTTTTGATTAGAGTGGACTGCACCAAATTTTTAGTTTTAATGAAAAATGCGTATTTTATACTTTTCATTTCACGCAAGTGATTAAAAAAAAAGGTTTCATTTTCAAATACTTCCAATTTTTGTAATAGAATAAGAGTTAATTACATGCATGGGTTGGACAGAAGGAATATTAATCGTAATTGTAAGGATTAACAGTCTACTTCTGTTTTGGAACATTATAATACTTTTTTTGTATTCAGTAACGTCAGCCCTTATTGCGCTACAATTCGCGTTTGCTTTTCTAACAAGTTGATTACACTACTGAATTACTTACTTACTTACTTTAACATGTAATTTATTACCTAATCCTGTCCCATATCTGTCAGTGACAATAAATGAATAATCATAATTAATATATTTACCAACATGCTTAGTTTCGCCATCAGTTACAAAATCTTTCACCAATACTTCTTCTCCAGTGCAACAAATTTGCAATGAACAAGTGCTTAAATAGGGTTCATATTTCGAAAAAGCCATCAAAACCCATCCACTCTAAACCACGACTATTCTAGTTAGTAGATACTTCCTTAATAAGACAACCCGAGTATTCACATCATGGCAAAGTTAATCTCAATCTTTGTCCTACTTATCATTGGATCGGTAAGAAAAGTGACAATACACGTTTACTCGAACAATTGCTTCTAAAAAAAGGAATTCTTGATTAGATATCCTGCTTTGGGAACCCTGTAGCCAACATATCCACGCCCACTAACACCACTCTCATTCGACAAGACGGTGATGACGGGGTGGATGAGGCAATCGCAGGATTTGAAGCAGTTTCCGGACCAATTGCTCAAATAATTAGTGGAACTTTGTCCGGAAACATTGGCCAATTATTTGGTGGTATAACGGGCACGGTCACGGACCAAGAGGCACAACCTGGCGTTGGAAATATTCTGTCCGGAGTAGCCATCCCTTTAAGCACTCTTTGGGCCGGTGGAATTCAAGCCGGGCAGAAATATTTTAATATTACAACCCCAAATCCTCTGGGGGCGCAGGTGGCATCATCAACACCACTCCCAGGTCAGGGTGTCGCCGTCCTTTCACCGCAACAGCAACAAGCCGCAGTTCAACAGCAAGGGCAACAAGTGGGTGTGGCTCCTGTTCAACAGGCTCCAGCTCAGGTTGCTGCACCCGTCGTGACTACAACCCCAATTCCAGAGGATGAGGATGAAGACGAGTTTGAGAACGATTTATTTAACAAAATTGTCCACAAGATTTAATAGCTTGTTATTGCAATTTCAATAAAGTAGAGTTCAATTGTTCCAAGTTTTTGAGGTCATGGAAAGTTTTCTGGTGGAAAGATATTCAGCTTTAATTAGTCTAAACCTATTGATCACTTTCCTTATCACATTCACAACTCAACTATGGTAAACAGACGCAAAACAAATTGACACTTCGTGTCTGATCCATAGAATTAAATGTCTCTACCTTCTATATCATTGGTCTGATCATAGCGTGTTGTCAATGTTGTCATCAGTGCTCTGGGTTAAACATATTCTTAGTCACAAATAAACCACTAAAAATTAAAGCACTAACCGCTTCATTGTTTAAGTTTATTAGCGGAATTTTTTAACCCATTTGGGCTTTATTTGCTTCATTCGACCTTGTGTCGTTCTCGTTGCGAACAAGTGCATTTAGCCAATTCTTTGGAGAGTGCAGTGCTGATTTCATTTTTGAGACGAGATTCGTCTTCCACGAGTATTATCCAAAATGCTGTGGTTCCTGATTTGCATTTTTCTCTTTGTGCCAACTGTAACCGGCTGTGGTAGCCCCTGCCACCATCACAAGAAGCCTCCATCCACCCCCACAGACAAAGGGTCAACTTCCCTCTCAGGAAAAGGCCGAGGTTTTGGGCGACTGCAAAATATAAAGCAGAAGATGACAACCACCTCAGCCGCCTTCAACGTGTCCCTTGGTGCATTACTTGATGAAACCGAAGCAAGAAGAGTGATGGCCGCATTAGAACCTTGGATAAAAACAATGAGCAACGCAGCCGTAAGTATTTAACATAGTTCTAAAATCCTTGACAATTTTTTTAGAAATTCAAACATTCCCGTCTTTCCTTTCAGGACGAAGCAGGTTGGAACTTTGCCACCGACATGACTCCAGAGAATGAAGACATCTCACTCCAAGCTTCCATGGATTACACGGCTTTCTACCGCACAAAACTTTGGCCACTCTACAATTCCTTTGACTGGAGAAAATTTAAGAGTTCCAGCCTTAAGAGAAGATTCCGAATAGAAACCCAGTTAGGAGTAGGTGCCTTAGACGACGACAGGTTAAGAACTTATATGGAGTTGACGTCAAACATGACCAAAATCTTTTCAATGGTTAAAGTCTGCGATTTCCAGGTAACATCAATCATGTTACTTATTCCTTACCAAAATGTGTTCATACCAATTTTTGTACAGGATCGTAACAAATGCGAAAAACGGCTGGATCCCGATCTCACAGACATCATGGCATCATCCCGTGACCCGGAGGAACTTGCCTACTACTGGACAGCCCTGAGAGACGCCTCCGGTGCACTAATGCCTCAACAATACTCTGAATTTGTAACAATAGCTAATGAAGTTGCCCACCTAAATGGTTTCCACGACATGGGAGAATACTGGCGGAGACCTTACGAAGACCCCGTGCTTCCCGAGCGCCTCTGGAGTATCTGGGGTCAGATCCGTCCCCTCTACGAACAAGTTCACGCCTATGTTCGCCGTCGCCTTTATAATAAATATGGAAGCCAATTTGTCTCACTACGCGGCGCTATTCCAGCCCATCTTCTAGGAAATATGTGGGCACAAAATTGGTTCAACATTTGGGACATCCTAGCTCCATACTCGGCAGATGAAAATCCCGACCTAGTCAATATGGATGTCACGGAGGCTCTCGTGGCACAAAATTATACCGTCCGAAATATTATGGAAAGTGCGGAAAAGTTCTTCACAAGTATGGGACTTCTTCCGGTGAATCCCTCATTTTGGAAGGATTCTGTCTTCACTCGAGCCCCCAAACCGAAGCAAATGGTATGCCATCCCCAGGCGTTTGATTTGAATAATGGAATAGATTTCAGGATTAAGATGTGTGCATCAGTGGTAATGCGAGATTTCGTTACGATTCATCATGAAATGGTAAGATGTTCAAATCCAAGATAATTCATGAATCCATAACAATTTTCTAAAATGGTTGAAACAGGGTCACATCCAATACTACATGCAGTACACCCACCAACCCGACACATTTCGGGACGGAGCCAATCCCGGCTTCCATGAAGCCATTGGCGACACAATAATCATGTCCGTGGGATCTCCAACCTATCTTCAATCACTTGGTTTACTCCGTAATTATGAGGACAGTCAAAAAAATAAGATCAACTACTTAATGAGCCAAGCTCTCAAGTTGCTCGTGGATTTGCCTTGGTCAATCATTCTGGATCAGTGGCGTTGGGACGTGTTTTGTGGAAAGATTAACGTCACCCAGTATAATTGTCACTGGTGGGATTTGAGGTGAGTTAAGAATTCACTCAACAAATTGCGATAAGCCATGAATCTTACTCCCTGGTTAGGAACCGCCTCCAAGGTGTAAAACCTCCGGCGACACGATCCTGGCAGGATTTTGACCCCGGCGCGAAATTCCATGTCCCATCCGCCACTTCTTACGAGCGTTACTATGTGGCTAGGCTCCTAACTTATCAATTTCATGAAGCACTCTGTAAAGAGGCTGGACAGTATTCGGGTGACTCTGGAAAACCTCTGCATCTCTGCTCCATTTATGGGAGTAAAGAAGCTGGGAAGAAATTTGGTGACATGCTGAAATTGGGGTCATCTCTACCTTGGCCGGAAGCGATGGAAAAATTGACTGGAAGTCGTAAATTGGATGCCACATCCGTCCTTAATTACTACGCCCCTTTAGAGAAGTGGTTAAAAGAGGAAAACGCTAAAAATGGGGATGAGCCTGGGTGGGAGGATGAGCCTCAGGAAGAGTTGTGTACACCGAAATATCCGTTACCTTAATAATAAAAATAATAAACAATTTAAATAACATTTTCCATTTGATATATTCTATTCACTAACAAAGCCGTAATTTCCATTACATTCCGTCATATATTACCTTACAAGCTGAAGCTTTGCAGAAAGTCAGAATCTTCCTCCCAACAGAAATCAAGAGAAAATCACTTATCATTCCATTGAGACTTGAAATATGACCATAAATTCAAGACTTATCTGAATCAGATAAGACAATTTTGGGACACTGCTTGGGTGGCAAGTTTTCCTACAGCTCGAGAAATACGTTGGATTTTGGAATTTTTATTGTAATTTACTTACTTGGACAATTGCTCAAAAGTCATTTGATGAAATTTTTGTCAGTCATGTCGAATTCGACAGGGCCAGGGCCACTTCGAAAGAAACACAAGTTGGACGATGAGACTGAATTGTCCTCACTTTCTCTGAACATGGCACTGGGCAAGGTTCTGGACTCTGGTCATTTGTCGGATGTCATTTTCCTCATGGGACCGGAGGGAGAGCGACGGGAGGTCATGGATAGAGGTCATAAATTGATCTTATCCGCACGATCCCAAGTATTTGGAGCCATGGTGGAGGAACAGGTTGAACCCAAGGGAAAATGTCATCAGGATTGAGATTGGGTCGGAAATCAATCCCCTGGCTTTTGAGCATTTGATTAAGGTGAGTTTTTCTTGTAATGCAATAATAATTATGCTTATCAATTCAATAAGCTAACTTTTGTACTTCACAGTTTATCTACAAGGACGACGTGACCCGTTGTCTGGACGGTGTACAGTTTGAGGATTTGTTTGACCTTTGTGGACTGGCTGAAATGTATGGATTCCACCAATTAAAGGAGGGAGCCTATCTTAAAATTGCTCTGGAACTGGTGAAGGACTACAGTAAATGCTTTCTAGTCCTGGAGAATGTGTCGGATGGGGATGACAACGCCAAGGACTTGAGGAATGTGGCCTTCTCCGTGCTCAAAAGGTGACAAAATTGTGAACCAAATTAACCAATTTATTCAGAACGGTGTGCTTTCTTATTATAGGAATTTGTGGAGGGAACTGACTTCAGAAGACCTTCCAAGGTGGACAGAAGGCATATGGGAAAATTTGCTATCCGACGAAATGAACATTTCCATTTTTGAATTTAAAGAGATTGATTTATTCAAGAATTTGTGCAGGTGGGAAAATTACTGATAATTCACCGCTCTCCAGTCTTGTGCCGTTCATGGGAGCCAGATTGATTTTAGATTCAAATTCTAAAAATGTTGTGGTATCCAGATGCTGTTTTGCAAAATTAGAAGTCTCCGGGACAAGCCATAACATTAATGACGTTTTCGTTGCATTCAACGTAATCCGTCCAACAGGTTCGAGTTATAAATTTACAAGTTGCAAATTCGGCGAATTGAGTGATGAGGGTACGGTTAAGACAGAGTGTGTCGTTGTTCCTGAATGGCTTGAAATTGTTAACGAAAACGCGGAGATTTATCACATGTAGCAATATTTTATGTCCTTGCTTTTGCTTTATTAATGTATTTACTGTTTAAATAAACGCATTTTACCAAAAAATTATTCGACTTTTCTTTAATCCCATTCACTGATCAATTTTACACTTTGGCAGTTGCCAAAAATATAAGCTGCATGAACTACGACTTTTGTAATTTACAGGAGTGAGTGAAAAGATTCAAGCACAAGAGTAAATATTAAAGTCGTTATTTTATTGTTTCATCTTTAAATTCCTAGTTTATAAGCCACTGACAAATGATTCACATTTTCATTAGAAGTGTACATTATTTAAATGTTTTGTCTCCAATTGATCAATCTGCTCCTTGTGAGTCCATTGTGTTTCCTAGTCCTAGTAGCAGTGGCGTTACGAATCTCATTCCAATCTGGAGGACTGCCTCCTCCCCCATCACCTCTTGACCTCCTCCCCATCCAATCGTCATCATCACCAACTTTTTCCTTCCATTTCAACCTTGATTCAGCTTCCCGTTGTGAGTCCAGTAAAGAATAAATGTCCAGAATTCCAGGTTTTGTTTCTAAATTCCCCAACGCTGAGCTGGAGTTGGCTCTCCTTCGTTTCTGAAGAATGGATTGTCGTTTCCATTTCGGAGCAACGTTTAAAGATTTTGAAGGGCCAATAAGCACA
>JAAXNX010003773.1:0-10028 GCA_036491905.1 Folsomia manolachei
ACAACCGTGTGATGATTGTTCATAGATTTTTCCAGGAAATCAGTACCTCGAATAAAATTAATGAGTTTATAAATGTTCCATCACGGATATCTCATTCTGCTTAGTTTACTAACAACATTACTCCTCGATCGGTTCAATAAAACTGCTAAGAGTAGTTTATATTAGGCATAAATACGCTTAAAAATTTGATTGATCATCATATTGAACTGGCGAAATCGGAAATTCTGCTTAATTTATCCACCTGCACTTATTCATGCCTCACTATTTTCCAGACATTCTAAATTATTATTGTAATTTAGAGGACGACTTTCCAAGAATACAATGACGACTCATGGCTCATGGGCGACGCATTAATTGAATACTTGATAAAAAGCTGCGAAGCATGAACGGTGACTATTAATGAGCAATTACTAATATTCTGCGGATTTTTATACATCCACCTATGCATTTCGGCATTTTATAAAACATTTGTGGATCAGTTAGTTAACAGATTTTTTCTGCATTTCGTCTTCTACATTTAATGTTTGAAATAGTATTTGATAGCTCGCTAGCAAAATGGTCATAATGCCATATCAGTTCATGATAATTGCAGTAATTTCTATTTTCACAATCATAGGAGTGGTAAGTAAAAATCTGAAATTCAAAAACTAAAAATTCTACTGCTAACAGTTTACTCATTTTTCATTTGCAAAGGGGCTTGCCGTCTACTTGTTTCTTATTCCATGCCCAAACTTTGGAAAATATTTCAAAAAACAGAACTTTAAGCGAAAAAATTCATGCTTGAATCCATCTCAAGACACCAAAACAGGGAAAAAACTTCCAAACATGTTGCAATGTCCGCATGGTTAGTGGTGGATAACAAATTATTCCTAAAGCTTTTGTGAACAATTCTTAATTCAGAGTGCTGTATTGGAGTTCCGGTCCCTTCAGACTTTCACAATAAGGATGGCTCTCAAATAGAAAAACCTTCCATAATCACAGGACCACAAGGTCATGGATTTTACACTTCCGGACCATGGAAAATTGACACGATGGGAGAAGCTATCGGGCAATTCTCCAATAATGATTTTCTCATGACAGAATATTTCGCATCAATGATGTCCCCACAAGCCCCAATAAATGAGGTTGTTGAGCCCACCGTTGACCCGGATGTGGAATCACATTGTCACGTTGTTGGAGGAAGTCTCATCATTTGTGATGATACGGAAGACTTCTCCAACGACTACGCCTTGATGGACATGAGTTCTCAAAATGATGCAGATATGGCAATGATGGTGTTTTGAACGACAAAGCTGTATATATTAAATAACTATGACTTTAATGTGACGTTCTAATAATAATGTAAATTTCATTTCTGTGTGATTAAATATTAATAAGTATAAAAGATAGTAGTATTTAAATAACATTACTGACAGCGCAAATAAAGGATGACTGACTTAACCATAAATTAAAAGACTTTCCCAAAATCCTTAAAAGTTTGATGGTTTATAGTTCTACTGCCGAATCCTCCATTTGGCATTTGAGAAGGTCGATGCCAAAATTTTTGTGGAGTTCTCCTCCCACCGCCTCCTTGTGTTCGGAGGAAGATTGTGGAGTATTTGGCAGCTTCGGAAGATGTCGTTGATTTGGGTTGTGGAGTGGGAGGAATTACGTCAGATTTTAATCCTTCTTTTTTTAATGGTTCCGTATTTTCATGTTGTTTTTGTTCCGTTGGGGAAACTGATATTGCTGGGGAAGAAACGCTGGATGGATTGGAGGATGCTGAACCAAGAAGATTATCATGCAAGTCGAGAAAATCCAAGGGCCCAGGACGATTGGATAGATATGTTGGGGGTTGATTAAAATGTGGATTTCCTTGACGGACGTTTGGAGGTCCAAAGTTTTGTCGCCCATTTTCCGGTTGCTGACCTGGTCGTAAAACCACTCGGGAGTATTCAGGCCTTTGCTGAGTTTTAGGTGGTTCCGTGGTTGAAGATATTTTTGGCGGATGTCGTGATTGTGGTCCATGTTGGTATTGTTGTGAGGGTGGCGCAGACGAGGGTGTGGTCAAGCCCTGAAATTTATTCACAATTCGTTGAATTATTGGGGGAAATTTTTGTGGGCGTTGATTCTTGGGTGGTGGGGGTTTTTGTTCGTAAACGTCTACAACATGGAGGGCCGAAAGAACTTTTTGAGGTGCATCAGAAGTTTGAGAGGGTGCAGCAGAGAAATCATTTGGCTTCAAATACTTCCGGTACTGCTCATTGCTATTAATCATACTCTTTAGGAAGACGTCATTGTAATTATTTAAAGCCTGAACCGCTCGATCAAGCACTGTATTCGTTGACGGGGTGGGACGGAACCCATTTGGATATCTTGGGCGTTGTGGGCGTGGTGGGCGTGGTGGTGGACCGCCAAAATACTGAAATTGTGCCGGATTTGGTGATTGGACCTTAAAATACTGGTTTTTGAAAATAACATGTGAACCAGGTTGTGGTTGAGCGTCATGGGAGTAAAGAATGCTGTGTGCCTGGATGTCTGGGTCATTTATGACCTTATCCATTTCTGGGTCAGGAATTTTATGGGAAACGGAATGATGATAAAGAACATGCACAGGAGCAGATGGGTCAGACACGTTTTTGACAACTGTAGTTTCCAATGGTGGGGGTGGTGGGCGGAATTGCTCGCTAGGTTGCGGTTGCTGGTGCTGCATCGGTAAATGTTGCGTCTGTTGTGATTGACTGTCAAATAAATTTTGATAAGCTCGGGACTGATCATTGCTTAATAATGACTCGGATACTGGTTGCTGTTGCTGCTGAGGATTACTTTCAGTATGCAAAGATTCCTCGAGCATAGCCATTTCTTCATTTAGATTTGTTGGGA
Organism: Folsomia manolachei; assembly: GCA_036491905.1. NCBI lineage: Eukaryota > Metazoa > Arthropoda > Collembola > Entomobryomorpha > Isotomidae > Folsomia > Folsomia manolachei. The sequence goes on from JAAXNX010003773.1 coordinate 2,863, forward strand.
TTCCTTGTTCCAATCCAATATTGTGGGAATCCATTACCGAATGGATTGGAGTTGAGGATGGTGAGATTTGTTGCGACTGATGCCCAATTTGGACAGAAATTGGTTTTGTCTGTGGTTTATTTTGTTGAACTTGATGTACAGTCGAAGGCTCCGGTGTTGTTGGGAGAAAGTGAGACAATGGTAAAAAAGGTGATCCTCCAGCTCCAAAGTTTTGGACGACAGTAGCAGCTAGTTGAGCTAGTGACTGTGGCTTATTCTCAATTGGATTTGTCAGCATTTGTAACCTGGGATGATTAAAGTCATTAACGGTATGATTACCTTATGCTTTATATAATTCTCAGAAAGACATTATCGAGCAGTTTAAAAATCAAAGATTATGAGTTATCAGGAAAACATACCGTTTCAAAGATTGGCTCAAACGTGTCAATCGGTCACTCAGAGCATTCATTGGAGTTGTTTTAGTGTTTTTTTCGTTTGTATTTGCAACAGAGTTTTGTAGAAAAGAATGCGATCCTCTTTGTGAGAATGAATTTGGAATGTGAACATATTTTTCTTGGGTTTCATGGTTTTTGTTTCCTAGCTCGGGTGCGGTTCCATACTCGAAGGTGCCATTAATGTGTGGGTCTTGATTAGGATGCTGAATTGTTGTGGGGTTGAGTGAAACTTGAAATGAAGCGTTCTCTCGGACTTTCGCATCATCATGTTGTGGGGACTTGGCGCTTGGATCATTTCTTTGCTCTGGGACGGTAGCCGATTGAAAAAGTTGAGACTGAGATGGATCATTCGATTGGTGATATGAAGCAACTTGCGATGCCGGTTCTGAATTTTCATAGTTAGATGATCCCAAATGAACCGAGTCACTCGGAACAGGACCATAACTATTATGGACCGGCGATCCATCCGGCCTTCGGTGCGTGTCGACAACATAATACGCATGTTCAATTGGTTCTCCATTGGTGGATATTCGGGATGGAGGACGTTTCAAGTGCTCTACAAGAAGGGCTGGGGATGATAGCACAACAATTATTATTTAACCAATATATTCTCATTCTTTTAATACTTACAATACGCAAAGGAATCCAGGGGATCCCCTCCATGCGGGATAATTTCGGCGTACTTGTCCCCATTTCCACCAGTCGTAGAAGCGTCTGGGCTGGCGTAAACCGCACTCCCATGAACAAACCAAATAATAATCAAAAGTTTGTTGTTCTTAAATGTTTTCATTTTAGTAATATTTATTATTTTGAAACTAAATGAAGTAGAAAGACATAAAACTAAACTAAACCACCAACCGCATAACTATTCACTAACTGAGGACAGATTATGAAATGCCAACGCCGAGGAGAGGTCAATGCCAACTTATTTGCTTGCACATTTCACACTGTGATCTAAACGAGATCAAGAGTGAAATTGAAAAATGTATGTATTTTGTAAGACGCAAGTGAATCTGACATATTCGCATTTGCAAATTTTGAAAGGGAAAGGGAAAATGTGCTCATCAGTTACAAAAAGCGAGACTGCAATTCAAGACAAGTTTTAGTGATTTCAATTGTTTTTACATGTGCGGTCCGTAATACTCATATACAGTCAACCAAATAATAAAAATCAAGGACTGGTTGCTTCAACTGTGATTTGCGAGGCATCCTGTTTTTAGAAAGAAACTTAGTGGACAAACAACATCAGATATTATTTTACTCACGTTTTTTTTGATTCATGAAGATTAAATTTAAATTAAAGCATTTTTTACGTAGGGTCAACCAAACTTATTACGAATTTGCAATTGTTATACGATCTCAACTTATGAAATCACGTAAATTAAATCGACTTGAAGTGGAGTTGTGTGAAATTAAAAAAAAATTACGCCTGTTGCCGAATATGATCACAGTTTCATTAATTTAATTTCTTTCTTAGTATGCTGGTTCTTACACTCCTAATGGCTTTCTTTTCCATTGTTATTGCTACATATGAAAGTATGACGACTTTAGGAATGGGCATGATTTCTTTATGCTAACTGATGGGCTGGTATAAAGATAATTCAATTTTGCATTTTATGCAATGTTTTCAAATAACTCTTTATTGCATTGTCATACAAATATTTTTTTCTTTTTTTAAGGGCAGAAAGTAACCTGGAAATTGGTGCCAGTTGGACAATTGTGCAAGCCAGCTTCGTCATCGTATGAATACGAATAGGCTGAGGGACAAGTTCTGTGGACCAACTCTACGTAGGCAGTGTCCACAACAATGTTCTGACGGCAAGCAAGAGGATCCACTGGAGGAGTTGGACAACACAACCTAGTAATTAAATGATTATATAATTAATCACAAAACTTTGGCGATTTGATAACTGATATTGGTGTTAAGTAACTAACCACAATCCAGGCTCATCGTGTTCGGGTCTACCGTGCCCGTATCTAAAAACATTAACCATATAAGTATTGATGTTCCACTTTAAATTGACCTGCATTTGGCTCGGGTCCGAATACACTTACGGAGGTGGGTAGTTCTAGAAAAAATAACAACATAATTAGATTGCTATTTATGAGCCTTAATGAATCCAAGTATGCCGTCATACCCATTTTTTGCATGGGGCCAAACAAGCGACGGTCCTACCATTCTTAATTACACGAAGATCTCCAACTGCCAGATCGTTTTGGGGGCAAGCCTCAAGAGAAACTGCACAATTAGTAGGAACGCAGGCTCCACCCTAAATAAAATGCATTTTAATAAGTTTAGGAGATTCTTATTCTTGTAATCATACCGATCGATCTGGAATGATTTCAGCTGCCAGAGAGTATCCATCAACCAAACTGACATCGTACCAAACTTAATCACACCATCAAAGATAGCATGAGTGTCATTTGACATAAAAATTTGACAAAAAAAGGATCAAAGTCACAAAATTTAATACCATCGTTAGTGTCTGAGCTCGAAGGGAAAAAAAATTCCACTTTTGTCTCTGCAGGAGGATCACATCCCTGTTTTTTTAAATTAGATTTATGAACAGTATTATAATATGTAAAGCATTATAATGAAAACTGTGCTACTCACCGTTGGTAAACAGGGGTCCATAGATTGACCCACCTCACAGTTTTGCCCACTTGAGTCGCAACCTGTGGATTAGAGAAACTAAATTAGCAACTTTCTTGGCAATGACTCGGAACCACAATTTACTAATAATTGTGATTGTTACCTGTTTTCGGCCAAAACCGACCACCCCATCCCGCATCTGGGATCTGATATACATGTGTGGATCCTTGACCTAATCGTTGAATGCCTGGAAAATGTCCACCCAATATTAAGTCAAGTTTACTGCAAACTAATTAAANGTTGGATGCCTGGAAAATGTCCACCCAATATTAAGTCAAGTTTACTGCAAACTAATTAAATTGTTATATGTAGTTAATAAATATCTCACCGTCAGTCAAAACAGGACCTTCAGCCGTCAGGGGACTAACCTGAGGGGAGGAAAGGAGAATTAGATGAATTACTTAGAAATAGCATTAAAAACAACTGACCCAAACGTCCATAGGGCACCGATTTGTAAAGCTAATCCGCCGAGATTGACCATTGACCTGGGCAATTGCCACTAAGGCCAAGATAAGAAAATAACCCCGCATTCTGAAGAAGTAAATGTTCCGAAACGGTATGTAAAAAAACGAGACAGCGGATTTTTTGTTGTCGACGTGTGGTTTTATATTAAGTGTTATCTAATTTTAGCAATGATTTTTTTGGCAACTTATTGTTCAAAGGTGCATGGATACTTTACATATTGAGGGCATACATTCCGTATATGCATGACTATGACATGACACGACTGATTGACACGTTCTCGTTACATGATTCGATCCAGTTTGATAAGATAGATATAAGTTGCAATTAAAACTGTAAACGAGTAGCCAGAAATTCGAGAAATATATGGAATTCGGGAATGGTCAACAAAAACCTGATGACTGCTTTTTGTTAAAAGCAAATTAGACGTTGATAAGCAATGAGTGATTGATTGGGTTTGTTGAGCTTAATCAACCCATTAACATGTCCTTATCATTTTCATCAACCACTTTTAAATTTTATTTATTCTCAACTTATCTAATCAATGATATTGCATAATCTAATGGTTAATTACTGACACTCACAAAGTTCTAATTCCGCTTTTTATACAGTCTGCGGAATGAAAATACAAATTGAAAAATAAATCGTTATGTAAATGCCCGATATCAGTAGCTGCGGTTAAATAAAATAGGGAAGAAGCTATTTTATCACGAATCAGTAATTGTCAATAATAAACTTGCCATTGTCATTCATCGTTTATATTTCATCCACGCATGGCCGGTTTTTATTTCTCTTGTCACGAGCTTTTAAAATGTTGAAACATAATCATTCTTCGGTTTGACAAACTTAGCCTTGACCCGCAATGGTTTATGAGCTCGCATCTGGTTCTGGATGTGTCGTTATTGAACCCTCATCTCAAGAAACAATGGTCTCATTGTCATATCTATAAAGGGTCCTGCTCTTAGATCAGATTAGAACATATACTGGGAAACTAATCACTGGGCACTCCGTCTCTATTGCACTTGCACTGAAGTCAGCGTCATAAAATCAAATATTTTGAATGTCACATGAAAATTCACTTGTTCAAACATCTTGTTTTCCCGTCTGAATCAAACCTGTCCTTGACCTAGCTCTTCCGGTACAAGTAGTGAATGTACCCGAAATGTCCACTCCGATAAAAAGTATTCAGGCACATGGCGTTGAGTTGATTGGACATGGTTACTGGGTCACTTATTCCATCCACAGATTTGTGCATACCCCTATAAAAAGGAAATCATCTCAAGATTGGCACTCAATTCTGTTTCAAACTTTCAAAGCCAAGCTTCGAAACATTTCACAATTGTCTCAAATTAGAAAAAAGTCATTTCCAGCAACCGACTGGATTTCGAAAACAATTCATCATGAGGCCGTTTGCAATTCTGCTCTTTGTTGCCCTTGCCGTATTGGCAGGTACAGCTTAATAATTAGAAAAGGGTCTTTATCGATTAACGACGAAAACTAAAGTTTAAACTAATTATTTTTTCAGTGAACGGTGGGGGCTACGAGGATTTCTTGTGCACCAAGACGCCTGGGAAAAGGGTGTTCTTTCCCTGTGATATCGATTGCATCAACAATCACGGCGCAACTGGGGGTAAATGTGGCGATGTTCAAAATGGTGATTTCAATTGCTATTGTGAAGGAGTGAGTCCAAGTAAGTCATTACTAGACAATTTTGTGAAGCTTATAGAATATAATATTTAATTTTTTTTTAATTTGTGGGGATTAATTTCAGCTGGAGGAATGGATAAATCCAATCATTGCAAAGGTATGCATTTTGCAGATCGGATTACAACACAGAACTCTGTTGATAATATTGATAATAATTATCCACATTTCAGAACCAAATGACGATTTCCGGAATGTCTGCACTTTTGACTGTCTCTGCGGGTACGTCTTTGGTGTTGAATAACAACTTAACAAAATTAATCACATTTTTCACTTTCTCTCGCAGGCATGCTGCCACTGGAGGATACTGTGGTAAGTAATTTCATAAAAAAAATTTGGTGATAAAATACGAATCGAACGAGTCTTAATTCATAATTCCATTCATTTTCAGACTGGGAACGAAAAGCTTGTATCTGCACGGATGTTGGGAAAAATGTGCACAATGTAAGAACACTGATCGGCATGCAAAGCAGTTAGTGATGCCAATCTTTTTGTCGCTCACATCACAATTAATTTGAAATTTTATGAAAATGTAAAACTCATATTATTTCTGTTTTACTTCAGGTCAACTGTCCTGCACCGAATAACAGAGAGTTTGGAAAAGTCGTCTACAATTATTTGGGCCCCAAAGGTAAAATTATTTCTATTTTAATTTTCTGGAAAGACACTATAATTTCATAAATTAATTTAGGTTTGGGCGAATACGGGATGGGTGTGATTTTTTCGATAATTAAAAATCAAACTTTAGCCTACTAGGCTTATCTTTTGCGATATTATCATTACAAGTCTTTATTGACCTTTCCTGGATGATTACAGATGGTTACATAACTTTAAATTATTCTTAATTGGACTTAAGCTGATATTTTAATCTTTTAATGTTTCACAAGTTAATAAAATCAAATTCATTGCATTATAAAATTTGCCGTGTCAAAAATTGTCATAAAAAATTCACATATTCATTTCATAAAAGTTTTCATGGTGGAAGATTTACTTGATATAACTTTATAACTACTGGTCTCATAACTTCATAACCACTGGTTTTTCTGTTAATTCATTGAATTAATACTGGTCATAATGCGAAGCTTTATTATTATATTCATTGTGACAGTAGAGAATATATGCAGCTCACTATAAGCTCCATAAATCATTTTCTTAAGCTTTCAGCGGCCAGTTTTGTTAGTTCCTCTGGTAAATACTTTTTTGACACTTTCTCCATAGCAGATCTATCTGGAAAATGTTGAGGATTTGCAGCGAAAGTCAGCTCATAAAGGTTTGAATGCGTGAAAGAGAATGTGGATATCGTAATGAATGGATTGGCATCAGGAATTGCTAAAATTGGGTGAATATGAGTCACTTCCTTTCCCAAGAGTTTATAATTATCTCCGCCAATCATTGTCGAATATCCTGCCACGAAACCAATGTCTTTGGAAACCATTGACCTGAGGACTTTGACTGGAAATAATGACATTAGCGGAGTCATCACCCATTTCATGACTTTATGAAGACCCAAGTCTTGAAATTGTTTGAGACTTTTCTCAGTCTCGAGTAATCGTTCAAGAGCTGACTCCTCACCACTCGGCACCTTTAATAAACCGGTGACCCTGCAATTCAGAGTCTTTAGTATTTTAACAGCAATCACTTAATCCAAGAGTTTTAAGAATTTTAAAAATGACTCGTACCAGTGATTACAAATCTTTTGATTAGTATGTGTCTGAGGATCCTTAGATGGATGCCTCGGCCAGGGCAGAGTAGTTCCCATGCAAAAATGTGACGGTATGTGCAATGGATCTGTCCCCAATTCAATCAGATATCTTCTTAATGATCCACCCAACAGAGACAAAATGATGGAACAGAATTGTACATCATGGGCACGTCGAACTCTTTTCAAAGTCTCCAAATCCAACTGGGTAAAA
>JAAXNX010003775.1:0-10021 GCA_036491905.1 Folsomia manolachei
AGAAAAGACGCCAGGTAAGATTTTAAGGGTTTCTTGAAAGGTTTCTTAATTTAATGTGTTTTGTTCTTTCCAATTTAGGACAAGACGCCAACGCCAACAACGGTACGAGCAAGATAGAGGAAGTGATCCCCATTATTTTTACAATTCAACCAAATAAAGTAATTTAACCAAACTTTGTAATGATTACCTTAAAATAATGGTTTAGTTTAATTTCATAATTTTGTCGCAAAAATAAAACAAAGCTCTTGTATTTTATGGACGAAGTGTTTGAATTTGTCTCACTTTATTATTACAGAATTACTTTGTATTTTGACGACATACATGAATTTTGTCACAAAAATCATCCCAATTCAATCCAGATGCGGAGGTGGTCCATAAAACGGTCTTGGAGGAGGAGGAGGCTCAGCAGCCTTCGGATTACTTATTTTGTAGAGTTGTTCGGCGTAGGTGTAAATGCAGCATAGGACGTAAATCATGGCGCAACAATACACCCCCAAAGATGCCCCTATCATCGCAGCGGTCCTGATGTTACTGTTAATTCCAGCATTTTTCTCAAGGTCCCAGGCAAGGGCTCCTATCCCCAGGCCGAGGGTGATAAGGTAGCCAGCAAATGCTAAGGCGGCCACGTTCCACAGTTTCTGGAAGTTCAGGGAACTGATAAGCAGGAAGATAACGGACTTAGTTCTTACTTTATACGCGGAATAGGCCAGCCCACTGGCGGAGAGGAGGCCGAGAACTCCGGTGCCAATGGCGAAAAAGAGGGCGGGCTTGGAGAAAGTGTCTAGAAAATATATAGGGCGTAAGTTAGGACTCGGTTATTGGGGTGGAGAAAAAACGTACGACTTCCGGAAGCGATCATTACAATTCCGCCGAGAAGTATGATTGGAAAGCAGATCTAAGGAAGATAAGGACGAGAGTTAATTGGTTATCAATGAGGACTTTCGGTGCTCACAATTCCGCAAACAGCAAAGACATAGATGCCCGGTTCCACGGGACAGTCGCATCCGTAGCAGAATGGCATTTGAGCATTTCGACGGCGGCGACGGGGATCGGATTCTGGGGGTGGCTGATGTTGAGGATCCGTGGGAGATGGAGGGTTGTAGGATATGATGTATTGTGGAGTTTGTGGAGTCTGATCTGGGAAAGATTGACCTGGTTGACCTTGACCTGCACCTTGGAGTGGGGGAGATTGACCAAAGGCTGGAGATTGACCTGGATAAGATGCGTATTGACCGGGATAGGGTGGAGATTGAGACCCTTGCGGGTCCAGGGTGGGTGAGGATGCCATTTTGAAATAGAGAAGGGACAAAGATATGACAGATTTTGCAGACAAATGGCTCATATTTTGAAAAGGTTTGTAACGTTTTTACCCGACTAAGCAACGCTATGAAGTAAGGTATCAAAATCTAGGTCATTTTTGAAACTACACGTGTCATTTAAAAACTGGGATTATGTATGCAAAAGATGCTTTGGCAAAATTTTTGGCAAAGTTTTTGGTTCATGCATGATCACTATTTGGCAATTGATGTTGGCAAGAATTTTGCAAAGACCACATTCATATTTGCAAAACGTAACCAATCCCAGTTTGAAGGAGGAAACTAGAAATAAATAATAATCCAAATTCTAATTCAAATTGAACTGTTTCCAATTCCACTTCAAATTCGGATGGGTATCCGTTTCGGAGGATGTTTCTTCCATAATAATGTGGAAGTGGGTTGAGAAAATTGTGATACAATTTTGACTCCGAATTCGGTCGGATCTCCATTTCGCAAAATTTGTTTGCGGATAATGGACCAGAAATGGGATTGGGCCAGGAAATGGAGATGAGAATTGGGCCTGAATTTCGGGGTGTAAAGTTTCATGGTCAGCATTACATTACATAAAAAAATGGGACAGGCTCCGATACGGGAATGCGTGAAAAAAGACAAGAGTTTGCGAGGAAAGTGCAAATTATAAGTGTGTACACTTTCTGCACGGCTGAAACGCCACCGCAGAAAAATTGTCACAATCTTATAGATGGACAGATAGAGTTCAAGTAAATGCGAAACGCTTTTTTTGCAACGTTATTATGATTTTCGCGTAAATTTAGTTACACTGCATTGGATTCGAAGGTCTATTGTAAAAAAAGTTTGGAATATTTTGCTATTCGCATGCCATACTTTCCCCGATATTAGAGTACACTCCGCAATAAGTGGGTATGACTCGGAGGGAACGGGATGTTGGAGAAAGTCGCATTTTTAAGGGAAGGCCAACTTTTATAGAGTTTGGAGCTTTCTCCAGGAGAAAACTCTGCAGTTCCAGAGTCTGGAGGAAGACCATTACTTACACGTGTTTGTTTACTGTATTGAATAGACAAACTTTAGCAAGGGCCCGATAGGAAGCCAACTGTGTATTGAATGCCCGAATTGTGTATACTCCGAATTTCGTAGTCATTGCAAATACAGGTCATAAATCATGCTGAATGGAGAAAGCAGGAGGCGAGGCTGGGTTTGGATGGTGAAAGCAAATAAAACTGTTGCCCATGTTTGTCTCTGTTCAACAGACAATTTCTGCAGGATTCTGTACGTATAGAAAAGAATGCCGTCAAAATTCCTGTGGTTTGGACACTGGTCAGATATTATTGTGTGGATTTAGAATTGCGGTTTTTGTTTACTTGCCAAAATTTGCAGTATTATTACTGACCGCAGAGTTTGGAGTCATGAATTAAATTAGGAGCGAGGTAATGCGAAATGCTTTCAATTTATGAGGGACAGCCACATCATAAATTATGTGGAGGATTCGCAAAGCTAACAAATTATGGCGAATTGGGCTGGAAAGGTAAATTTGGCAAGGATTAGAAGGAAAGCGGGTATTTGCTATTTTGGTGGAAACTTAAAATTCTAAAGGTCACTATAACTTTGGGACACTTGCCAAAACCCAATAAAAGACAAAACATGACGGGACTGAAGCTTGTGAATTGGGAATGATTTATATTTTAAAGGACAATAAAACATTGTCTTGTCCTTGGGAGAGGGAAGACTTTTATATTTTACACATCCGCAGACAAGGAATGCGGGTTTTTTTCGGATTTCTTTTTTATTATTCATCCCTCCCAGCTAAGCCAGGACAGCAATTTGTAGGACGGAGTGATTTATTTGCTGAATAATATTTATTTACAAGAGAACGATGGAGAAAGGACCGAATTTACGAGAAGGCCAGATTTGTTGAAGCAGGATATGCAAGGAGTTGAAGTTCATAAAGGAAGGGCATTAGTCAAAGCGGAGATTTGTTAAAATTTGCAATAATATGAAAAATTGGAGTGCCAGGGATTTGTACTAATTTCGAGAAGTTCCTCTGAATTGCAAATTATGTCATTTATTGCAATACCCGAAGTTTGAAAAGTAAACTTAAAAGGTTTCGCACATCACAAAATATGGAAGCACGATCCACTGAACCAGGCCCCCTTAGGTTCAACTAATCGAAATGTTAAATGCCCAAAGAAAGTACAACAAATAATTTGCACAAATTTTGCACAGCTTCCTTTCCATCCAGTAAAATCTGCACATGTCTAAGATAAGTAGAATAAAAGGTTTTGGCCCAGTTTTTTTGCAAGCGAGCTAATATCAGTGTCAGTCTCATTTACATATTGTCACAAAATTCCTTTGAATACGATAAGGTTGACGTAATAAAAGTTATTTCCTACTGAATTTGAATATTACATTAAACATAGCACAAAATAAATAATTTGCATAAATAATTTGCACAACTTTCTTTCATCCATTAAAATTTGCACGTTTTAGAATTGGTATTATAAAAGATTGCCTGGAATTTCGGTTAAAAGCGAGGTCCACCTGGAATACTGTGCCAGATAAGCTGTGAATCATGAGATTCAATATTTTACATGGAATAATGAACACAGTCCCCGGGTTGACTTGTGGCACAATATTTACCTCTTGCCTCACTTATTCGGGCACTTCCGGCCCAACATGGTCACAAGAGTCCAATTTATATCCGGATGATAAGCTTTGTACCTCTTGCAAATCCTTCCGTCCTTGGCTTGGCTTAGTTCCGGGTGAAAGTCGGTAACTTTGTGATTTGACAAATCTTTCACCGAATTTCGGTGCACGAAATGATTCACGATAAGCGCTTATAAATTCGGGTAGAAAGGCTGGCTAAAGTTGGATCTATGAAATCTTGTACTTTTGGAAATATGAGAGTTTCATTTCCTCCGAATTTCGGAGTCCCGAATTCGGAGGAAACTGCAAGAAAGGTGGGTGGATGGGGAACTTGGCAATTTTCAGGTTGTGAATAACTCAATCCGAAATTGATTTGAGTGAATGAATGGATCTGAATTGGCTCTGGAAGGCGAGGGATCATAACCATTAGCGTGGCAATAAAATGGCTATACACAACCCATTTCCTGTCGGAACCAATTTTGCGATAAATCTTGGAAATGGCCCAAATTTTAAATCAATTGGCTGGCTCAGATGCTTGACTGGGTTGGATCGGAAGACGATTGTAAAGGAGAAGGATCCATTTGTTGGGAAATTTAAGAGTGTCAAATTACCAGGATCAGATGGAGAGAGAGCCTAAATTGGCAATATTGCAAATATTAGGAGGCATTAATGAGGTTGGCTTAATTAAATTTAAAATTCATCTCCATTTTTTCGATAAAAACCCAATTTTACGGAAGTAATGGAAAGTGCGAATTGGGCAGAATTGTTTGGAATGAGTTACATTTGGTCAATTTTCTGGAAACTTTTTAGTATTTTGCAATCATGAGTAATTGGCAAATAAAGCGAAATACTTTACAAAATTACACAATAGCTAAAAGTATGTTGAAACGAGAGATTATTGAATTGAAATATTTGCAAAGAATTTCGCATTTCACTCCCAATTTGTTGGGAATGTTAGGACATGAAATTTGATGAAATTGGTTTCTCTATTGAGCATCTGCCGGACAGAGGATTACATAAATACCAAGAGTTCCTTACAAAAGCTAAATATGTGAAATAAAACTAAAGTAATCGGGCCAGACGGGAATGAACACTTTCCAGAATTACTTTAGCTGAGGGAGAGTTGCTTTAATTTTTAGGTTATTCTGCCAGACTGACCAGTGGGCAATAGATAGACTGACCAGTCGGTAAGTGGAGGAGGAAATTGAATTTTATAACATGACTGCAAATCTAGTAAATGTTCGACAAGGAAGTTATGAGGGTTTCGGGCACTTGAGGGTGAATTTGTAGTGAATTTTTGGAGCACACATCAACAAAATGTTGGGGTTACGAAGTGCCAATGAATAAGATAAGGCTTCAGAAGGAGGCTTCGGGTATTTCGGAGAAAGTAAAATACCGAATTCGGTATATTTCACGATACAAGAGTGTAGTAAAGTGACGGCCCATTTACTTGACTCGACTTTCTCCTGATCTTGTTATCCAGGCAGGACCCGGGTAGTAGGACGTAGTGGGTGGGTAATGGGACTGGTAATAAGTCCCGTGTCAATCCCAATTTCCATTTCAACCAGGATCATCCAAACTTGGAGATGTTCAATGAACTTGGAGGATGGTTCCAGGCTAAAACGGGGTTTTCACCTAGTTTCACTTTGTTTAAGATTTCGCTCAAAACTTGGACAAATCTGGAGCAAGCAAATGACGAAACAATTCCAATTGTGACCAGTTCCAGAAGGAGCGATACATTTATTGTAATTCGCATTTTGTTAATGTTTTCGCCATAATGTTTTGCGGAGACATAAAAAGAAAGTTGTGGAGAATGTAATTTTGATTTTTAATTTGCAACTTAAACCTCTTTCATAACGGATCCTATCCACACTCGGTTTCACGGTCTGTAGGGAATCCAATCCACTCCCAAGGGTAAGTTGGGGATATTACAAAAAATGAGAAAACTCCGAGAAAGCCAAGGGATGTAGGAAAAATTACAAAAAACTCGTTAAACTCAGAGCTCATGAATTTTAAAACTTTTCAACGCCAGAGCAATATGTGGCTGGAGAAGGGAGGGAGGCACTTACTTCAAGGAATCAAGGCATCATGATTCCCGGTGGAAATCTAGAAAATTTTAACTTTTTCAAAAAATTGGCTACATTTTGTCTTACGCACAAAAATAAGGAACATTTTTGTAGCGTTAGGCATTGGTCAGATTCTTAGAAGGGTAAAAGTTAAATATGTAATGATTCGGAGAAGGGATACAAGACCAATTTTACAAGAAATTAATAACGTTAGCTTTCCTAATTAATGTCAATTATTGCTCTTTTTTGTTGTGTTATAGAAAGAAAGGCTCGGAAACTATCAGAGTTTCCTTTAAGGTAGGTTTTTACGTCCATTTCTTGCAATCCTGCAAAGTTTCTGTATGCAGAACCTCGCTCTTTTTGGATGTTAGGCATGAATCTATCTGGGAGCCCAATAAATTGGAAAGTTCGATCCAACCCAGGTTTCTTAGTAAGGGAGGTGAAAGTAAGGGAAAGTGAGTGACTTACTTTTACTTTACTTAGCTCACCCACCCATCCACCTAGTACTTAGCTAATGGAAATGCATTAGACCAAATTATCTGTAATTCATGGACCCATTTTGTAAAACTAAACTCTGAGCAAGAAGTCTGTTCCTTCGAATGGTTAGTTAATTCTCTTAAAGTCACATTTACTTAAACGGCTCAATCTCTTTCTTCTCGGGAGTCTTAGTCAACTTCAAAGTAAAAGTCGGGCAGGCTTTATTTACGGTTGAAGTTGAAGCCAGATTTTTAGGAGAAAGCATTAGCAAGAAGCAAGACGAATCGTGGGACGAATCGTGTGACGAGATATTTTTGGGTTGTGATTAATGACGAGACTTAGGTACATCTGTGTCTGTTGGGTATTAGAATGAATTTTATTGTGAGAAAGACGAACTGGTTGGTTAAGTAAATCTTGGAGGTGGAGTGGAATAGATAAGAGGATGAAAATCCTTTGATCCTTTGCTTTAAAGGAGTTTAAATGGGGCGTGGGTGGTAAATAAGGTAAGTTTGTTGGGGTGCAGGACGATGTCAAATGGCAATAATGGATGTGAAGGAGACACTAGTTTATGGAGAGAGTTATTATTGACATTTTAAGAAATTTAACTAATATAAAATGTTGTAGATATTTTTCGACGGTGTTTGTAAAAAATGTGGAGTAAAGTACTTCAAGGTGTGAATTAAGTAGTTTCAAATGAAGAGATGATCTCTGGAGAGGGGTAGGATTGACAGGAAAGGATGAAACAAAGAAGACTTTGCAAGGAGAAAGGCTTTCACCCAGATCACTTGGAGAAAGTTAAGGAAATTGTGCAGGTAAGGCAGTATTACAAGATACCCAAATAATAAAGTGTTCTTTTTTTGGTTGATGGATGAATTTGAGGCGTTGGATTGTGCAGGGAAAGTCTGTCTGTCAAAGTCAAAGGGAAACCAGACGCAGGAGTAAAATCTCATAGGAATATTGATAAGGCTGGGAAATAGTATTTCGGGATTTTTCAATTTGAGGAACAACAATTAAATTATTTTTTTGGTTGATGGATGAATTTGAGGCGTTGGATTGTGCAGGGAAAGTCTGTCTGTCAAAGTCAAAGGGAAACCAGATGCAGGAGTAAAATCTCATAGGAATATTGATAAGGCTGGGAAATAGTATTTCGGGATTTTTCAATTTGAGGAACAATTAAATTGGTTGAGAACAATCACGTATCTTATCTGGAATACGATTGCTATTATTTAAATAATCAAAAATTCCTTACCGGCGTTATTTCTTGGCATATTTATTTATTTTTGTGTCCATCCCATAATAATCTTTCTATGCTTCTGGCAAACTCACTTTGATTTCGGCAATGTATTCGGAGTTCGCTGAATTAGCTTGTGGTTGGTGAAAGTAGGCGGTGAAAGTTGTCTCAAGGGATTAACAAATCAAACCAGGGAATGAGTGCTTAATCCTTCTGGTCAACTCGGAGGATTTGCTGCATATGGCGAGTAGACTAAGNAAGGGATTAACAAATCAAACCAGGGAATGAGTGCTTAATCCTTCTGGTCAACTCGGAGGATTTGCTGCATATGGCGAGTAGACTAAGGAATATTATGCTTTCTCTAGCCTTTCTCTCTGAATTGGTTGACTATATTTGGTCTGAACTGACCTACAACGGCTTTACCACGCCAAAATTACAATTGCACCCCGGAGAATCATGGACCAAACCCGTAAATCCAGCGGAAGGGAAGGAAAACAATGCCAGGCTTAGGTTTGGACCGTGTTTTCTCCCGTACGGCAAATACCGGGTTTGCAAATGTCATCAAAACTAGGCCAGAACAAAGTTTGACCAACATATTGCCCAATTCTTATACCTGGCACTTGTTGAATAGACCCGAAATCTAGGTTGTTTGTCATAGTTGAGAATTTCTGGGGAAAAAATTTAATGAGAAAACTTTCTCCGGTTGTCCTTTGGAAAGAAAGAATTCCATTTTTTGGGAATCGAAGCAGAATTTGGTGTGGTGAAAGTTTCGAGATTTCCTTGCTATTCATGCAATGGAATTGTGACCACTTGTAAAAGTTTGCTGGAGGGGGTCATTAATTATCGGGTGCAAATTCATTTTCATTCCGAACTAATTTTGCCAATTTCTAACAAAGTTTCCGGGATTGGTCCTTTGTGCAGGGATACAAAACTGGGAGGAATGGACTGTAATTTATTTAACAAATGGGTGAGAGTGGAAATATCCAGGATTTCCTGGAAATGGATAATGTCCCAGCTTTCACTAAGCTTGGGCTTGAAATGGGTATTAGGATTTTAGTAAAATGCCTCGAGGCTAAAGGATCTGGATGGGAATTTGGCTTGGTGAAAGGTATATATTACGTATTGGATGTGGAAATGAACACCTGGAGAAGGGTTACAAATTACGGTTTCAATGGCAAATTCAAATAGTATTGATCCGATTCGGGTTCTTTTCAAAGGGCTTGTAGTCATATTTTGTGGGATTTCCGGAAAGTTTGACAAAAAATGTAGCCATTGTTTTAGGAAGTAGTCTGCAAACTGAAGTAGGAAGTCAAAGTTATGTAAATAGAAATCTACTTTCTGATCCATATTTAATTCAAATATCAAACTTATTAAAATTTATACCCTCAAGATTAAAAAGTGGGTAAGAATTTTTGTGTAACCAATCCCAAACTTTTTCTAGGCTCACACTCCATTCATGACTAGACTAAACTAGACCCTGTTCCGGATAACTTATGAATTCTGTGTAAAGAAATTAAAACGTGGGAAAAGAAGCATGAAATTAATCCTTAAAGAAGTTGAACAACTCCATTCATGACTAGACTAAACTAGACCCTGTTCCGGATAACTTATGAATTCTGTGTAAAGAAATTAAAACGTGGGAAAAGAAGCATGAAATTAATCCATAAAGAATTTGAACAAGGAATTCTTGTAAGAATGGAGGCACTCATGAGCATCATGGCGTGGTTATTAATTTGTGTCTTGAGCTGGAACTAAGCTGGGCCTGCAGGGTTTGTAAGTTTTTTGGGATACGATTGTCTGCATGGGTGGAATGTGTGTGGGTGTGGCTGAAGTATTAGATTCTTTACAGCTTGCTCGGTAACTAATGTCAACATTTATGGAATACTTATTACTTATTACCCGTCAAATCTTAACAAAATTAGTACACTTATCTCCCTGATTCCCTAGTACTGACATCAATATCTTACAAAATTCCACTTCAAAATTATTCCTAACTTTTCAAATCCTATTAAATATGACACTACTGACGAAACTTGCGAGAACCTTGGTTGGGGTCAGAGGTCCACTTCCGGGACTTAAAGGGAAGCCTGGAGATGGGAGATTGGGTCCGATTTCGGTTCCAGGAGGCATTCAGCAGAGCTTCAACTTCAATACGGCCGCAGTGACCCCGGGTCAAGGACTCTGTAAGGGACTGTTGACCAAATGTCTGGCCCAACCAGTGTCCCTGCTTCCTAGAAGATGTTACGCGGACTGGAATGGACTCTCGGGTCAAGAGCGGGTGACCTTTCTCACGGATAAGAACATTGAGAGCG
>JAAXNX010003776.1:0-10020 GCA_036491905.1 Folsomia manolachei
TTTTCCTATCTTAAAATTATACTAATATTTCTTAATTCAATTTGGCTAGTCTGTCTATACCTAATAATTGACGTGGTCGAGCCCATCAATTTGTTACATGTATTCAAATTGCTGCTTAATTCCGATAAATAAATCTCAATCAATCAATATTCGCATAATTACAATAATACTGGATGCACAATCCTTCCACTGTGTTTTTGATCAATTACAAAATTATATGCATTCCAAATTCTATGCATCGTCTGTAGAGCACAAACGCAGACTGGAGACAAGACTCGGCTCCGGGTTTTCTCAAATTTCACTGCGTAATTGCGTCGTAAAATTTCAACGGTCTAAATAAAAGTAGTAATTAGCAGTTAAGTAGATCTAGTTACATTTAACTGCCGTCAGACAAGAGCGAAGAATACCAAGAATTGCGCCTGTTTTTTGCAGTACGCTCTAAATTTGCATTTAGTGTCAAACTGCAATTTTAATAATATAACAGTGCATTTTAAACTTTGACTTCTGCTCGATTTTAAAATAAAAAGGGTATTTTTACCCAATTACTTAATTCATGATAAAAATGAATGATAAAAATGGAGTTCAAAGCCCTGTAGAAATTAAACTGGCTCAATTATGGGTCGGGTCATTTTTTGTGTGTACTTGACTAAATAGGAATAGACCCGTACAAATTGAAGCAGCTTGATTAAATTTTTGCCATATCGGTTCGCATTTTTGCGAGAATTATGTAGTATTGCATTCTTAATTTTGCATTGAATAAACTGTTAAGCAGAAATGTAAACAAGGGGTGAAACTCGAGTTAAATCTCTTCCATCAAAGGTCAGGGGCGTGTCTGGGGGTCGTGAGACATTATATGCATTCAAAAATCCCGTTTGGGTGGTCAAAAGTCATCAAAAGTGTCAAAAATGGATTCTCCTTCAAAAAGTAGGAAAAAAGTTTTTTGACAGTTTTGACCTTTGACCTCACTTTTTGAGATTTTGGGGGCGTGCCTGGAGGTCTTGAGACATTCTACGTGTTCTAGAGGTCAATTGAATGAAAAAAGGGCGAAAAAAAATTTTTCACTCAAAAATACCAAGGGTCCCCCCTCACGACTTTTTCACTTGACCTCTGTATCTCCGTTACCCTGTGACCTACGCGACCCAACTTTGAACTCGACCTGAGTTAGGGTCCTTAGAGTCTGTATACCAAATTTCATGAAAATCCGTCCACGCGTTCTCGAGTTATCGAAGTGACGGACAGACGGACATATCGATCTTATAAAGGGATTTCACCCCTTAACAATACGTATCCGCCATACCCAGCTACGCAAAAGGTTAGTCTCTTGTTTATAATAGGCTACCACTGGCTTGATGTAAACATTGTTTGGAATTCAGGAGAGGGTGTCAGATTTAATTGTTTTTAATTACGTCAAAACCTCCAGAATCGGAACGAAGTTGGAGGAGAAAGAGTCCAGTCACAATTAACTGCAGTTTAACTATTGCAGCGAATAGTATCACGGTTGGTTTAAATTTATGCAGTGTAAATATGCATTTTACATTTAAACCTAATCTGCATTTTTTGAGAGTTGAGTTGCATGCAGGCAAAGCCTTTTATTTTGTGCAAGGAACAAAGGAAGAAAGGTACAAAAAAGAGACAATTCCGCGGCTGTGTTAAATTTACGGTAAAACACCAATGGACTCAATTAAATGAGGCAGAATGCGACATGTTAATAGGAATGCATTCGCTTTCCTTTCCCATGCACAATACAATTCATATATTTATTAGAACATACTAATCCACAAAGAATTTTGCACATTTGTATGCAAAATACGATATAAATTCCATAGTTTTATAAAGGTTTTGACATTCCTTTTAAAAATGTATGCAACATTATGGTGAAAGTAAAGTATTTATGAATGCCGAGATTTAGTAAGTGTATAAATAAATATTGTGATGAATCAAGCAATGTGTGGTGCAAACCAGTTATTTGTAGGAATGAAATAAATAAACAATTATATTATTACGAATTATATTGAACACTTTAACGAAGCGTTCATGAAACGAACGGTATCGAGAAAAGCAAATTATCCATTTAAATATAAGAATGGAAGCCTGCCGAGTTGTGGTGTGTCTTTCAGACTTAAAACGGTCACGTTATTGGACAGATTCTGAGAAACCCTGATACGAATTATTGGTCTGTAAAAAAGATGGGAGAATAATATTACTCCAATCAGTCAATTTGTAAATTGAACTCGGCAATAAAACGTAGTTTCGTTTTAACAATTAAACATAGTTTCGTTTTTCGCAATGAACATAGTTTTATTTCGATCAAAACAAAGCAATAAAACGTAGTTTCGTTTTAGTGCTCAGTGACGAATCGCATCTTCGCATGGCACATTCAAAAGTATTTAAAGGAGATAAAAAGGAGAGGAAAGAAAGGAGACAATCATATTCGGCCTCAAAGCCCAGAGAATGAAAAATTACTCAAGACCAATATAAAGTACCCTTGAGTAATTTGTCCTTCTCCGGGCACTTTGAGGCACCAACTGCCCTCGCTTTGATTCTTCATATATGAATAACCAGCTAATTTGGCCACCTTGTTTAACGGGTGAAAAGGGAGAGTGAGGATCCAATGGAATAATGAGACCGAGGACCGGCATTGGAGGCCCTCCCGGATTGCAAGGGTACCCAGGACATCAAGGGGTTACGGTTGCAGGAGCTCATGGAGACAAAGGAGAAAAGGTGAACCTTTAATTAGAGTGCGTTATGAAATATATTTTTAAATTGGATGAGTGAATTTATCCAAATTTTTATAATACATAAGCAACTCGATTTTTGCCTTTGTTATAAAGCTTGCTCATGTTAAGAGTTTCATTGTTTGTACAAAACCACAGATACGTAATAAATTAAAGTTGCATATTAATTAAGATAAAATGGACAGAAATAAAGTAACAAATGAGAAAGGAAACGCAGAAGAAAACAAATTTATTAAGGTTTGCATAGCTATGTAGTAGTACAGCTAATAATAAATATTTAGTTAAATAAATCATTTTAATCTCAACAACCACAACACTTGACATTCACAGTATTTATTAAATTTTAAAGAAACTTTACCACAAAATAAGGATACTCAACATAATTCAAGTCACAAAGTTTTCAGAGAATGCCCAATTTCACAATTATATTCAATACCATCTCTCTCCTGCCCCTTGCAAATCTTTCTCATTTCCAAACCTTGGAAATGAAGGCCCACAGACTTTGAATCGAGATTCTGACCGTAAAACAAAACAGATAAAGTACCCCATAAAATCCACAAGATTTCGCCCAGTTCCTCCCTTCTCCACCCATTATTCCACTGCAAATCAAAACTTGTCCCCAAAGGATTCCATAGACAAACAAAATCTTCCCAGACTCCACCTTCTCCTGAAACAGACAACTTATCAACTTATTGCTCACTTTTAAATATTTGTAGTCTACCCATTTCCAACGGAGGATACGACAAATTCCGAGCGAAACCAGTAACAGGATTGCCATCAAGTTTAACGTCCCATTCTCCAAGGGACCCTTGTAATAGATCAGACTTGCCCCAAATATTCCCGGAATAACGGATGTCAACTAGACAATCAAATTTAAAATGTTACTATTTACAAATATTTAAGCCCAGTCCATCCAACCTTACCCACTCAAATATAGGAAACATTCTCGTCTTTAATGATCCCAGAGCATCCCACATTTTTTGGAAAAGGTTGATAAATAAGTTGGTCAAAAATAAATTTTATGCAAAACTGGGTCTTGTACAATTAATTAGGATAAAATTAAAATCGCCATTTCTCCATGGATTTACAGGAACTGCAATTTGTCCGGATACAATATTTAGGCCGTTATTGAAAGCACGTGACTAAATCGGGTTTCCTTTTGTACCATTTGCCTGATAGCTAGTATCCATAGTAACCTTCCAATATTACGAAAATAATTAGTGACACAGCTCCTAGTAATGTAACCTCACCCTTGTAAAGGACCCTTAGGCAGAAATCTGCATCCAGGCTTTCCAATTCATGTCTAAATAAAAGTTGCTTTCATGAAACGCTCAGTCAGAAAATATTGCAGACAATGCATGGACTTATTAACTCCACTGCATTGCAGCCTGCATTGCATTGCATAGTGTCTGTGACTCGTTTGGGAAATAAAGTGGAAAGGATTAATCACTCGTGCATAATGCATTGTTACTGGCTTCGTTCTGCTGAATTATTGCGGTGTAACTTTTTTTTCATGCTCTCAAAGTCAGCTGATTTACTCACAGCTTTTTCTCGTAGTGAATCACTTTTTCTACTTTTCTTAAGTAAATGAAACCAATAAATAAATTTCAATAGTTTCACATTTCCATCAAATAAGACCATGGATCACTTTCTATCCCGTTGTTTGTGCCGCATCCGTCCAGTTTCCATTTTTGTGCAATGAGGTCAAGATCTCATTTTGAACCAGAATTCTGCCTATTTCATTTTCATCTTATTGATTTTATCCAATTCTAGATTTCCGTGTTAATTTCAACCCTTCTAACTTCTGCCGAGGTGTCCAATTGCCGGCTCGTTTACAAGGATTGTGACACCGTTCTGTCCCATCCTCCGCTCTCGGGCGCCCATTCTCCATTTCTTGTCTCCCCTCCAGTGCAATAAAGGACATCCCTGTTTTCTCCACATTCTAAAATCCAGTAGAAACCCTCCCTTTGCAAAATTTGCCCTCCACCTTACCCAGGATCTCCTTCACTACGCCATTATTATCGAGAGAACCCAGGAATTCCTCACGCATCTCGAGCTTACCTCGGACAATACTTCCGTTTCTGGACTGGCCACCCTGAAATTTTTATGTATGGCTGCCCCAAACCTGAAAACTTTAAAGTTTCCACATTTCCAAGACTTGCAGTTTCCAACCGACTTCAAACCTGGTACCGGGCAGCTTCGCAATCTTTTGGATTTGTCCGTCACCCGGATTTCTGGAGGAGACAAGATTCACAAACCCCTTTTTAGCTGGATCTTTAAATCTGCCGTAAAACTGAGCCAGTTATCTCTCTCCATGAATGAAGAGGAAGTCTGTGAAGACACCTGCGACCGAGCGACCTCAAATTTGTGCTCCATTTTATCCTCTCTTCGTTACCATGACAACTTGGGTGCTCTCTCCTGCCTGAAACTGAAGCAGATTAATGACAAAATCCTGTCCACTTGTCTCTACCTCGTCCAGGAAGGGATGTCATTAAAACACTTTATTATTGGGAAAGAATGTGCCCTTGCTTTTAGCCCAAGACAATTGGCGACATTCCTCGCCACAAAATGCCTTGGAGTCACTCACCTTCAAAAATACAGACTTTACGATTCACCTCCCAAATATGGAGGCCTTGATCTCGCTACAAATCCCGGGTAACGCGACCACATTCCAGCCTTTGAACTACTCTCTCCAATTCCCAGCCCTGAAAACGTTGCGTTTCCTTGGAAACCAGTTGAATGAGCCCGACTTTTTGTGCAGTGCCAACATCATTCCTTGCTCTACCCTTAATTCTCTCCAGCTTCCTTCCGGCTGCTCAGCTGAAACGATTGAAATTTGCTCCAGGATTTTTCCAGCTTTGACCACACTAGAAATTTACCAACCCGAGAACTTGCTACTTACCAAAGTTTGGAGTGCTTCGCCAGCACTTGTCCATTTAAGAATGGTTTGTGTTCAGGGTAACCATGGTAACCAAGTTTATGACTATGAGACTGGTGAGCTTTTTCCCGATCCGAGATATCTGGAGCCCGGATTTCTTGGGAAAAGTGAACAAGCGTGCAGACAAGACTGGGATCAGCAAGTGACATCTAGCGACTGGACTCCGAGAAGTCCGTGTATTAACGATTTAAATGGTGAGGGTTGCACCATTATGTTATTTGAAGATTTCAAAATAATGATCTCCTTTTTTGTGTTGTTCACAGAATTGCAGCATCTCCAGCTGTACTTACTATCGACAGAGTGTGACAATGTGGAAGTTAGAGGAAGACTTGTGACTGATCTTGGTGTATCAGGCACTCATTTACATGAAGCACTTGAAGTCCTAACTATATCCGAATGGCGACCTGGTTGCCATGGTAAACGCTCCAGTGAAGAGTTAGGCGATGCTAGTAATCTTGTTACTTATTTAAAAAATCATTATAGAAATTAAATTGATATCCTTGATTCCCTGGAACATTTGCAGATAAGCCCACAAGCAAACTTGTCATTAAAAGAGGCGCTGCCCAGGACACGAATAACCGTTTCAAGAGATGTTTATCCATTTACATATAAAAATGGACGTCTTCCAGATTGGAGAACAGAGCCATCTTCCAGACTTAAAGTTCCGGAAGCAACCACGTCTTTGGGTGAATCAAATTCTGAGCAAATGTGATCATTAGGAATTGAGGAGTCAAACTAGTTCGAAATTTTAATAAAACATGAAATCCGTTTTAAACATATTTGTCGTTAATTTACGTTTATTGATTCTTTCACATCTACATTTCATACTTTGCTAATACCCGGCTTTCCTTTTTAGTTTTTAATACTCCCGTTAAGCAGAAAAACCCGGATTTGACACTCCACCCACATCATTCTCAACTTGAGTCCGTTCCAATTTCCACAATTTCCAAAGTAGGCAAAAGAAACACACTTTAATAGGAATTGGAACAAGGAAGCTGCCCAATAAACTGGACTCGTACACGGAAGAAGGCTCCTTTCCTGATATAACCACTCCCAAATTCAATCCCAGCAGAACCAGGTAGACACTGAAATTAACGGCGTGACTAACGTGAACCTTGTAGTTCCAAGATTTGTCCTGAAATTAAACACAAATTGATTTATCACCCACAATTCTCGTCTAGAATCCAAAATATTGTGTGAAACTCACCACACTGTAAAAAATTAATCCACAATTTAATCCCGAAGCAATGGCAAGCCCAAAAACCACAACTCCTCCAAATTCAGTGTATGGCACGATGAACTCAGTATTAATCAGTAATATTACTCCAACCAGTCCAAGACTAACCCAAGTCAACTGGTGGTATAAACAAAATACTCTATTTCAATGAGAATTCGTCACAAAATAAATAATTACGCCAACCAATTTTACCGATTCAACTATCACAACCTTCTCCAGGGCGGAATTCAACTTCCCAGTTTTGCCACTGTGGGCAGGATCCATTGAAATTAAATTGCTTTTGACTTGATCGATTTACTTAGTTTGTTTTATTTGTTTTATTCAAAATTAAGAAGGTTATGTGTAATCTTACGTTTTATTCTAATGTACTCAAGTTTAGTAAGCACTGCACCAACTGCGCCATGGCAGATGCTGTCCATTCCTTCAGAACTTGACTAAAAATACTTTTTTGCAGAAAGATGAGCTGATAGCAAAAACTTTACTGAAACCATCAGTTTAAATTCACTCAATCAAGACACAGTTTCATTCCGATTGAGTTTCAGCCCTTTTTTGTCCAAGATTACAAAGTGTTGGCTAGTTGTACAAGCTCATATTACAGCCAGAGGGGATTTATTTGTCACAAAAACTACAAGCTTCCAATGAAATGGACGAATCCCAGGTTTTGCACTGGTGTAAAGTTAAGAGAACAAATAATTTCATTGAAACAAGGCTTGTTGGATAATAAATGAAACAACATTTATTCATAGACATTTATTTAGATTGAAATAATTCACAAACTAAATTTGCAAAGAAGTATTTCGTAATTATCAATAATTTTTAAACTCCACTCAAATTCAACGCAACTTTTAATAATACGAAATATAAGAACGTCATCAAAACTTTAAATAAATAAATAAAATCACGCCAAATCAGACGCCACACCGTCCTCAACTAGTTTATCCCAATTATAAAACTTTCGGACAAGTATTAAAAAGTATAATTTAATTCCCACTAAAATCACAAAGCAAACCAGGAAACTCCACGCAATTACGGCAGAAGGCTTCTTGTCCAGTAAAATCCCGGAGAGTACACTTCCAAGAATCAGAAACAAGGCGAAACTACTTCCCTGAATAATCCAAAGCATGTAACTCCAAGTTTTGTTCTGAAAACAAACAAAGTTAATCACACTAATTTCCAACATTTCTAATTTCGGATAAAATTTGATTTCTTTCCTACCCCAGACATTTCAAAGTACAAAATTATTCCGGAAGCCATTCCTAAAATATTGGCAAACCCACCAATCCACCATACTCCAGGATATCCGAGATAATAATTAATATACACAATTGTCCCAACACTTCCCATGGCAAGCCAGCTTAGCTGTAAATAAACAATGGAGTAATTGTTGACTTAATTTGTCACAGTTTAAGAAATATTTACGCAAAAATCTTACCGTTTGAAATATTGCAACATTCTTCAAAATTTCCTTTAACTGATTAACTTTAACCATGTTCATTTCACAAGATTTTTAATTAATTTAATAGAAACTTTGGTTAATTTTTTGATATTTGCTGCGTAATTTCTGCATCAGTTGCAAATGTTGGCAAATCTGATCAATGCACACACGGAGAATGGGAATGTCGCAAAAAACCAGTTCTAAATAACTGATGGTGAGCAACTCTTTAGAACAGATTACATTGCACTTGTAAATATCATAAATTAAGTAAACATTTCCAGATGCTGTCCACTTGACTCTGTATTTACGCAAAATATTCTTCTCCTTTAATAAAAAACCTAGGCGACGTGAAAATTGAACACGTTCCAATCTAAGATGTAGCACTCTGCCTTTTATTGCACCTGGATTTAGGTAAATTACAACTTTTAATTCAAACACAGAATAAATTAGTTCATTTACATTATCTCGATATTCAAGTTATTGCACAGAGTACAAAAGCAATATCACCCATCGTCCAATTTTTACAACGTCTCAAAAGTATTTGCATCCCCAGATCCCCGAATTTGATAGCACTTCCAAACCAGCCATGCAAACCCGATTTTATACGGGATGAGAGCAATGAAGATAATAATTGAAATCCACTCCACCCCAGATATTCCCTCGCTTCCAAAAAATGCAAGCCTAACCACGCCCACGATCACCATAATGATCAAAGCCACTGTGTTACCAAACCCTACTCTGTAACGCCAAGTTTTATCCTGAAATGAAAACAAATGGATCAAAACTAGACCACATTTCTTTGAGAAAATCCATTTCTAATCCCACCTTTATCAGCCCATAGTAAAAGTTGACCGTGGAAATGAAACCGGCCAAAGTCGCAAAATAGTAGAATCCCCAAAACCCCGAGGATTCATCGGAGCAAGGATAAATATATCTTGTCCAAGTTATCCCAATCAGAACGGCCCAAATTAGCTGGAAGTAATTCAATTAAAATGTTATTTGCAATCTAAGCAGTTGTTTTGCAAAGTAATACAAATATTTTACCATTTCCGTAAATGCAACCGAAACCAGCCTCTCCTTCAATTTGCTCATATCCGCAATAATATCCATTACAACTTAATTAAATATTTAAACAATTTGAATGTCAGGAATTATTTAAGCCACTAGAACCTAGAGTAAAACATTGCTCAAGTTGCACGATGTAAATATGAAAACATCTGGAAGTAATTGCAGGTAAACTGCAAAGAACCGGTCTTGCATGCGAGTAAATCTACTAGGTAACAATAAAGGCATCTCTGTTTGTTAGTAGGCTGGAAACATGGTAATTATTTACTGTAGTCGCATTCACATGTAAAAGTAGCAGATTCCAGCATAAAGTGATATAATAGATCTATCAAACCAGTTACATGTTGGGTGCCTAGTTTAAGCTGGGTTGGGAATTGTAAAATTCTGGAGTGCCAGATGAAGAAAGTTTAGGTTTAGGTTAACACGTGTTCCTATTTTCATTATCTTAATTTGTAGTAAATCATGGCACCGTTCACTAACCCTCTTCTAATCTAAAATACAATAAATGCAGCTTACGAGGGGCGGTCAATAAGTAGTTGGCCTGAGGTAGTTGCCGTTGAGTTAGGAAGTTGAAACTTCACGAATTTAAAGAACAAGCGATTCTATCTGA
>JAAXNX010003777.1:0-10018 GCA_036491905.1 Folsomia manolachei
CTAAATCAATATTCTCAAGGTCTTCCCCGTTCACTATCTATTTTTCAAAACATACGATACATTTATGTCAATGGGAGTATTCAAATTGCTAGTAGAAAATAATATAAATAGACATACAACTTTCCCCTCCTTTGGAGTTATTAATCTCAAAATAATATTTGCCAGAGTAGTTTTCCCTGAGTCCTTCCGCCTGTAGGAAGTGTGTGTTACAATAATGAAGAAAACGAATTTTTTACAATATGGTAGCTGAGTATAGTACCCAAGAATGGCAATGTAAGAATAGGGTGGGATCGCTAGATTAATGCCTTTGAGCACGTCTTCGCCGGAATTGTAGTAAAATCGAATATTTCGAAGTTCAATAGATGGAGGTTTGTCCAATTCCTGAAAAAGCGAATTGAACATTCATTACGCTGGGAAACTTTTATTTGTATCTTATACTTACCAGTTTTACTGCATTTGATTTGGATGTCACAAGAGGCTGACTATTCAAAATTTTGTTAATACGGGCCGCTGAAATCTTGCCCATGGATGACTTGGTCAATAATGCCAGGGTTTCTCCCACGCCTCGGGATCGAAGAATCATCATTCCCATTACTCTAATTTCGAAATTTCAAATTGTTAGCAAAATATACTCAGCTTTTCGGATATTCTGTTTTTTTTGTCTTACAGAAAAAGATATTCGATATTCGGATGAGTTCTTTTAGGAGAAAAGTGGAAGGAGCTATATACAAACAATGCTGAAACAATCCAAGGCAATGTTCTTGAAACGGCGTTCATAACGCAGCGAATTTCACTCAGCAGAAAAAATATCCTGAATACAGAGACAAAAAACGATCAGTTTAACAAACATAGGTACAGATATTTACGCCGTATTCGTTTTTTTATTCCAACCGAATAAGTCATACCTAAAAGGTTTATGAAGTGCTTGGTTAAATTGAATAATAAAATACTTTTCCAGTCCAAGGATTACGGATGTTTTGACATTGGAAATGGTATGATATGAAAACTGCAAAATACATTCGCATTAAAGGAGTCACTTGTTCACGGCCAATTAATTATAATAAAGCATTGCTGACTGTTGTCATTTTACCTCTGAGGAATTTTCAAGCAAAGACTCCATTACGTGAATGTGGTCGAAAAATAAAATACCAGATAAATACGACACGATTATCATAGATATGGTTATTGCAGACAAGACGAGAATAATTTGACGTTGATATCCGTTAAACAGTATGATTGCCGCAACTATTGACGCCAAAACTGAGGTAACGTTTTGCAATGTCACCCCAACAGTGGTCATCATCACCTGCAAATACATGAATAAATACATGTATACAAACCTCGTTGTAAAACAATGGCAAGCTTTCCAATTTATTCGAAAATGAGTTTTTAAAAAGGAATAACTAACATGTTGGACGGTGTCCACATCGCTCGCTAATCTGACACAGAGAACACTAATGTCATTTTCAGTCTTGTCAAACCATTCGGCATCTTGTCGCAACATTGCAGTGAAAAGATCTGTCCTAAGTTTTGAGCTGACGTTTCTTCCCGCAATAGAGAAGCAAAGTTCCTGTGAAAAACTTATTATAATACTTACCTGAGTCAAATACTTAGAACTATTCAGCACACCTGTAGAAATGCGGCTATCCCAGATACCAATCCAAGAATTACAAAAAAAATGGAACACCACATAATTTGATCTCCTAGTGGGACATCGTCGTAATTGGCGAATGTTAGAAGCGTTTTCACAAACAAGTATTCACTGAATGGAGCAGCAAGACCAAGTATTACGGACCCAAGAGAACCCAAAATAATCCAAAGACAACTTTTTTTGACAATGGTCAATTTAAGGAGCGCAGACAAAGATCCTTTGTCGTGATTGTGTCTCTGCAATAGTTAAAAAGCAATGTAATCACTTAATCACAGTCAATAGTTAATGAAACAAATTCGAAAATTCTAACCAAGCTTTCCATTTTGTCCAAATACTCGTCCCAGAACTCAACAGAATCTTCGGAACAAATGCTAATATTGTCATTTTCCAAGTCCAACGTAGACATCGCAGTTGTTGACGGTATTTGCTCCCTTGATGATGTGGATGACCGGTTGTCAATTTCGGGTAAGGATTCCGCCACTAGCGTCGTACTGAACCTGGCATGTTCACGATGCATGAGCGGTTCCCTCCCGTCGTTTCCTTTCAAACCTGGTAAAATAACATTTTCATTGCAGGCAATGCAAAACGTCGTTGGCAAACATAATATAATTGGCAATAGGTAAAAACCAACTCGATTTCAACCACTTCCGAATTCCTCCTGGATCGGGAGGTCCATGATCTGAATTTTCTTCATGAATATATTCCACATTTGCTAAAGACAAGGCTACAAAAGTGTTTAATTTTATGATTCACGAATAATTTATTAGATTATTTTTTTAAAGTGGGAACTAGCATACTGATTGATTTCTTGGTGAGTGAAGCTTTAGATTCGCTGTCCTGTTTTAACTTACTCTTCTTTTTCACTATATATTGCAAAAATTTGTATATAACGTGACACGCACTAATTTGGCAAATCCGCAACGCTTAATCACGAGTATACTTACGTTTGGCAGCGACTCGTCGACTGTGTAAAGTGTGGAAAAGCTTGAATATCTTTACTAAGAAAATAATGTAATTACAATTATTTTGAATGATTTAAGTTGGATTTACGTGTAATGCATTTAAAATACCTGGATTATAATCGGCAGACTTGGCAAAAGTAAATTTTTGGAAACCTCCAAAGCCAAATCCAGTGTAATAAAACTGCTTCCGTTCCTGTTCATCTAGTGGTTGCCACTAAATGATTTGCAACAAAAAAGTATTTCAGCAAATCCGGATAAGATTCTTGAATTTGAACCGATCGAATTACCATAATATTAAGTAAATCGTCCGCGGTAATGGACGAAGTGCTGTCTTTTTTGTGCACAACCTTAGCCTTCTTTTCTCGAACTCTGCGCTTTCTTTCGTTTGTTCGTCGTAAAGCTTTAGCGAATTTGTAAGCAGTTAGCTGAGACGCCAAGCTTGCACGGACATCTAAACATTTATCATTTAAAATTTTCTAAATTATTTGGTCAAGTTATTTTCGCCACTGAATTGTGTAATTCTTTCAATTGTACGGACCAGTAATAGTATCCAGTGTGGCTTCCACCATTTTATAATAGGGCCCTCTTTCCTGCAACAGCTCAAGATGTGTGCCATGGTCAACAATCTATTGTGCATTTTCAGAAATGGAAAATTTAGTTGCTCATGAAATCATAACTCAGAAGTATGAAATGAATATTCAAATAAGACAAACCTCTCCATTCTCAAAGTAATAAATGTGATCACAGTGTTTCATCACAGCATTAGCTCTGGAAGCAGCAATAACTATTGTTGATGACCCCCGAAGTTTATGAATCATCTTGAGTACAACGTTTTCCAAGTGTTCATCATTTATGATGGGTTTTTCATCAATTAACAATATTCTTGGTTTGATAAGAAGTGCACGGGCAATTGAAAGTTTGACCAGTTCTTGAAAATTAAAACTGTTGTCCTGATTTTCACCAATCACAATGGTATCGTATCCCTGCAAATTAAAATTAACCAATAACTTCATCAATTTTAGTAGAATTACAAAAAGTATAGAGATTTTTGTATGCTGATAATACTTTTGGGAGCTGCAATATTCTGTCATGAATATCTGCAGTTTTGCACACCTCCTCCACATCCGACAAAGTGCAACCAGGTTTGACTAGCTGGAAATTGTTGAGAATTGAAAGAGGAAAAAACAAGGTTTCATAGGAAATGAAGCACATTTGAGATCTGAGCCACATAATGTTGTAGTATTGAATGTCGACTCCGTCAATTGTTATCTGAAGGATAAAATTAAGACACATCTTCAAAATGTACTTTCTAAAATACCAAGAACATTACCATTCCCTCACAAGGATCATACAAACGCATGATTAATTTTAACACAGTGGATTTCCCTGAGCTCTCTCGTCCGAAAATACCTAAATCCGTAAGTTAAGTTAGGTATGCAGTGATTTGAACTGAATTAAATTAAAAATAAGTCAATATTATTACCAATAACTTGGGTTGGATAAATGACTAGGGTAGTAGCTCGGATAACCCAAGCATCTGGACTTCTTGGGTATTTAA
The DNA here is from genome assembly GCA_036491905.1 of Folsomia manolachei. Taxonomy (NCBI): domain Eukaryota; kingdom Metazoa; phylum Arthropoda; class Collembola; order Entomobryomorpha; family Isotomidae; genus Folsomia; species Folsomia manolachei. Next base: position 4,172 of record JAAXNX010003777.1, read on the forward strand.
ATCCGACACTGTCAAATTCAATTTTTCCTATTGCGAATCCTTTGGGTGTATTCCCTTCCAAAGACATGTTATCGATGCGGGGTTTCCTTTTTATTTGCAATCAATTATGAACAATTGGATGATTTTAAAATTGTGATTTCATGAAATCAAATTACCAATCAATCAGAAAAAATATTTCTGCAGCACGACGCTTTGCTTTCATCAAATGTGAAAAATAAAATGGAATGTCTAAAGAATTGCTAGCAATAAACGCTACCGACATCAGAACCTGGATAGGATTTAATTAATTGGTTTTATACTTATCTGGAACTTATTTAAAAGTATTTGAGTTACGGACAATTGCATACGACTGAGGTCCTTCGGGTCGGAAGAGCTCCAAATCAAATCTCTGATGTGTTACTCCAATGGTCAAATTGATTTTTGCACAAAAATCCTTGGGAATGTCAATTGTGAACGTGCTAATTGCAATTGCTCCAGCCATTTCAGAAAAGACAACCAACCAAATGACACCACTGCAGATTGAGGCTACCAGAATCCAATGGAATTGTCGTTTTGCAGTAAATTGAAGATATTTTGAAAACCTTCTGATTTCCGTCTGCTCCCCTTGGAATATTTTAACCATTTTGACATTGCATAGCACATCTTCAGCCAACCTTCCACCTTTTGCAAATCCTTTGGCAGAATCTTCGCGTTGATGTTTTTCTGCATAGGATACCAAATATGCGAGAAGGTAGAATATGGGGGCCATGCTGAATAGGAATAAGGCCAACTTATAGTGGATAAGCATGGTTAAAACGATTAGACAAAGCTCTGTCGAGATTTGGTTGATGAGTGCTGGAATATTTTCTCCAATTCCGACTCGGACTTGAGTATAGCTCTCTGCGGAATAAAAGTTTTTATTATTCGGTCATTTTAAATAAAAATGCCAACAATTAAATTGAATGCACTGACTCGTTCATCAAGTTTGAGAACTCTTTATCCACGTAGATATCAAACCATGCCAAGTCTTTTCTTAAAATCCATTCAAAATATTGGGAAGCCAATCTCTTCATCTGTAAAATAAAGTCGGGTGGGTGAAGGGCTGGACTTCAGATTTGTAACAAAAAATTAATTGTAATAAGTGAGAAAACCTGAAGATCGGCGGACCATGCGAAACAACGCCATGAAATGTAATGGCTTGCAAATAATGCTCCTCCACCAATGCATACGCTGATTGTGAATCGCCAAACTTCCTCGTGTATATGTTTGAGGTCGTGAGAATGAGGACCCTTTTTATTAACACCTTCACATCGTGTATCCCAAATAAGAACCAGGAGGAGTTTCCCGTACCTGTAAATTTCATCCGTAAGAAATGAATAACCACATATAGCTAGTTTTTTTAATATCATTCTAAGCTCAAACCAAAAAAATATCCATGGGATAACGATTCCCGACAGGAGAGCTATTGTTCCTCCTATAATCATTAGGAGGATGTCGAACCACTTGGCATATCTGAACAGGGCCCACAGTGATATTTTACGTTTGCCCTTGGCCATTTCCCTTGCACTCGCGACGTCCTCGTGTCTAAAACATGAAGGTTTATGAATGGCTATTAGAAATTCGGTATGTCTTTAACTACAAATTGTTATTTGAACCGTTTACGGGTCATATGCCGAGTGCCACTCTTCTTGCTCTCTTTTCGAGGACTCGATAGACATGTTTGAGCTTTTTCTGGCACTTCCGGGTTTGAAACTTCCTTGTTGTTCCAGGTCAATGTCACGCAACGACCATGTTCTGGTCCGATTCTTGTTCCCACTGATTCGGCCACCCATCGGAAGGGACAAACGCGCACTCCTGAAGCCAAATGGTTCCATTTTTCCTGAGTACAAGACTTTGGCAGATCGGCGTGAAGTGTGACATCAATCAATGCTGTACTTATTTTTATCTTATCAATCTCTGACTTTTGCCTTTGCCGGCCTTTCACTAATTCAAAGATGACTTGCGTTGCCTTGTCAGTTATGTTATGTCGCGTAACCACTGAGGTTACACAGGCCAATTTTTTTCGATCCGGCCTTCGGCCGGATCGAAGTGTTCTCCTCCCTTTGGGGGTAAGGGATGTAAGAAAATGCAGCGATGCGTTGTATAAATTACTCTAAAAATTGAATGCAGAGCAAAGCTGAATATTATTCAACTGCAAGTGCGCATAAAAACATGTTGAATGACGAATGAATAAAGTAGTATTAAGTAGACAGTATTGTTTTGTCAAACCATTCCTTTAATCCACAAAATGTTTTGGAACAGTTAATTATTAAGATGGAAAACTGATAACAACATTTTTTTACTTCAGGGGGATGAAACGAGAAGAATGTGTGGCTCCAATACCAGGTCGACCGTGCTTAACTGGTTTGTATGTAACACTAAATTCTCCCAAATAGTGTCCCACCATTTCTGGCTGAAATTTAAAAAGTTTTGTTCATTATTCATTTTATTAAAGACTGGGCATGAAACTACTGGGTGTATGTATCCCACCTTGACTTCCACTTGGTTGAAAGTTTTTCCATTGTAAACTCCTACAATGCTTCCGATCATCTCAGGAATGATGATCATGTCTCGGAGATGTGTTTTCACAGCTTCCGGTTTCTCATTTTGAGGAGCATCCTTTTTAGCTTTCCTCAATTTCTTCAACAAAGCCATATTCTTCCTCTTCACTCCACGGTTAAATCTCCTTCGTGCCCGGGCATGAACAATGTCTGTCAGTTGTTTCCTGTAATTTAATTCAAATCAGGTTTAAACACAATCTTTCACTCTTTCTTGACATTTTTGCATAAATCTCCCAGATTCGACAGCACCACAGCATTAATAAACGCCATACAAGTCGACGGCAGTACTTTTTAGTTAAAAATTGTAGCGGACAATTTGAACCAGAAGTTTCATTAAATAATTTAATGGAAACAATCAAGACTCAGACTTGTCAAGGGAAAAAGAGAATTGCCAATTATTCGCAACACCAGCCATAAAATGTAGTTAATTTATTCTACATCAGCCTGTCATTCAATACTAAATACGATTTAATTACAAGGATGTGGAAGACCCAAATTGGGTAATATTTAAAATATGGCTCTAGACCTGATTAAAAAATACAAATGACCGTACGCAACTGATTAAACTGGTAATCAATTGTAACTCTAACTCATAAATTAAAAAACAGAATTATTCAGAACTTACATCCCCATGTCGAGCAATTGGTCGAGGTCCACCCCACGGAAAGTAAATTTCCTGAAGGTCCTCTTCTTCTTTTGCTCATCCTAAAGTTTAAATCACACCGACGAAGAATATTTTTAGTCAAAATATAACATTTTTATTGTGATTAAAACATCATGACACACAAATCACTGTAGTACACACAACCCACAAAATTACAAGAAGAAGTATAAAACACTTACGTCCGCCATGTTGATGTCCGATAACTTTTAAAAGTTTTTTCAAAAAACTTATCCAAAGTTGAAAAACGAGGAATAAGAGCCACTAACTAGTCAGCAGAACAGAATGTTGAAGAAAGTGAACACGCCGCAATTGTACCGGGGAAAAAGTAGGACACGAGAGGGCGACTCTGCCACCACCACCATTTCACCACTTTGTTCCATGCACTCAATCTAATTCACTTTTTGGCATTATAATAAAATAATTAATGACAACATTAATTGGTTATCTCGCAATATTTTAAATAATAATTGTGACAAAAGCTTTAAAAATACATCATATTTATTTTTTTTCGTCATTTTGGACTTTCCTTAAAATTATATTTTTAAAAATCATCTTGAATCCAGAGTAGATCCCAAAAATCGATCTCCATTCGTGGATGTGAAGAAACGATACAATTTTTTACTGGATTCAGGTCCAACTTTTCTACGTCCGTGCCAATGGTCCGACTCCGGAGATAACCTAAACAATGATTAGAGAAACAATCTTTTTTACAAATGGGTTGTGTCAGATATATTTACAATCGCACAAACTTGCTTCACGCACTTCCATGCTTATGATAATGGTAAAGCTCTTTCGGAAAGGTATTGTTAGTAAAGAAAAAGATTGTGGGTAATCGTTTTTTGAAAGCTTAGCCAATGCCAATAATAACTTGATCCTTATAAACCGAATCGGGGGTCACGAAATTAAAATTCGTGTTGGTAGACAAATATCATACTTGCCGTGAGTTTCTTTACTTACAGTCAGGTCTCTGAGTAATAATTCGCCTTCTTGCTGGTTATTGCAGGATTTATATGCCTAATATATAAAAAAATACGAAAGACTGATTAGTCTGGTTAGATTAAAAAATAAAATGCAGACATTCCGTATTTTGTAACGAATGTCAAATGTTAGTACCTCTAAAAGTTTTACAGGAGAGGGGTAGCGATTCGAAATAGAGAACGCCATATCGGGACCAATACTTGTGAATTGTTGCAACTGTTCCAACCAAAGTTTTTTCAGGCCCGATCCATCTTTCTCAACTTTGACGCTACCTGTGGCATCAGCTAAAGCGAACCAATCAAAGCCACTTTCTTCTATCCTTTGTTTTCTATAAAATTAAAAATTGTCAGTTAATACTTTCTATACAAGTCAGTATGCTGTAATTTTAAATTCAGCACGTACTTGAAAGGTGCATCTGCAATCGCTTTCGTATATTGGTTTAAAGTAAATCCAAGTTCGCTAACATTTTTTATCATTCTATAATTCACACCGGTTTGAAGTTGCATGTCAATCAGGGCACCATTTAATTCTGTCCTAATTTAGTTTATAATTCAAATTAAAAAAATACTAAAAATGAAAATTGATATATATTGTTTCTTACAAGCCAACATTTGGCAAATTCGACGTCTGCTTTTTGTTTTTTCGAACTGGAACATTCCCCGCATTCAGTACCCGATTTCTGAACTCTTGTTGTGTATTTTTCTTAATTTTCCTATTTAAACAGTAAAAATTGAACAAGGATTATACAAGGATCCTATGAGCATTACAATAAAACAGCGACAATTTGATATTTACTTACTTAAAATATTTCTCCATATCATAAAAGAATAATGTCAATTTTTTCCCGGAAAGCAGTGACTTTACTGACTCGACCCAAGTTATTAAATCCAACTCATTTTCATCGCCAGCGTCATCATTTTTATTCAGCTGTGAATATACCATTGGAATCACTTGGTCGGAATCAAGTAGAATGATAATTTGATCCTCGTCAACAAATTTTGAGATGATTTTGACCTGAAATACATATCAATATTATTATGATGTCATATCTCAATCAAAGCAAATATAATATTCCATAATATTTTCGAGAATCACTTTCAGATCGTCTCCCATTGCTTGCTGCATAAGTTCACGTTTGAAAAGGATTGAATTTTCGATTAGAGGATTGGATTGAACCTCATATTTGATATCTGCAGAAACCAGTGAAGGTATCAGGCCATCATGTTTCTGTGTAATGGCCGAGTCTAGTATTACCGTCATGTGCTGAAAGGACAAAATCGTAGTAATCGTAGCGCTGAAGCGCTTGCCTCGACAATTATTGCTAATTAAGCTTACCTTAATCGATTCACCAGGTTTGACACTTTTTTGCACCTGACTGTTAGCTTTACGCAAATCTTTGGCACGTTGTTCTTCTTCTTTTTTTCTCTCCTTCTCTAACCGCTTATTTTCTCGCTCAGTTTCCTTCTCAAGTCGTTTCTTTTCTTTGCCGTTTTCCACGGATTTTGATTTACTTTTCGTCTTTTTAGGAAGCATTACCCGAACGCTTTTGACCCTGTTGGGTTCCTCCTCGTCAGAGTCAGACAATAAAATCGCATTGACGGCGACGTTGTTGGATTTTGATTTCGA
>JAAXNX010003778.1:0-10018 GCA_036491905.1 Folsomia manolachei
TACATTTTAATCAAACCCTGTACATTTCATCCTCTTACATCAAATCATACGCTAGAAATTGTTGAAATAAGAAAATATTTTATCCAAAATTCAAGGCCTTTTTATATTATGGGATAGCTGTCCTGAAAATAACATCGATATAAAAGTTTACTTTCTGCCATTGTGAGCCACATAATTAAGTTCAACCAACTTAATAAATTAAATAATTCAATTTAGTCCAAAGAACCATGTGTATCCTTTCCAAGTTAAGAGACGGGAAAAATTCAATCTTTAGGGACATCTTGTGTTTTATATGATAAAAGCCAGCTATGACAAAAATAGATATTGAAAAACAAAACGTCCTAGACTTGGGCTTCATAACGCTTTATTAATTATGCCGAACTTAAAATTTCTACATCCGCATTCAGCACTGCGGAACTTTTGGCCTTGTGCTCATTAAAATTATTTCCTTAAAAATTAAATGTAAATAGCTTGCAAAACTACAGCAAATCTTATCCACAGCATCTTTGTCCCTTGGCTTGGGAACAAACTCGAGATAGTAGCTTCATAGAAACCTACACCAGACCCAGATGATTGAATTGATTATTCCACTAATGTCGAAGTTTTTGGACAACTACAACAAATGTGCATGATCTTTGGACCGTATAATATATCCACGTTTCAATATCTTGCCTCGCGCTCAAATCCACATAAATTGATGTAATATTAATGAAGTTAAAACTGGTTTAAGAAAATATCTTTCTTCTGAATTCAAGTCTTTCCTGTATTATGAGCTACTTGAATTATGTGATATTTATACTTAAAAATCCCGTCGAAGTTTACTTCCTAGAAGCATTGGGCTGCATATTAAAGTTTGTTGAAATACGAAAACAAAATAATTAAATTTATTCCAAAAACTCATATGCGAGTAAAACATTGAAACTACTTTTGGACCGTTTTATCTATCCATGTTTCTATATCTTGCCTCACGCTCAAATCACATAAATTGATACATTATTAATGAAACTGGAGCTGGTTTAAGAGAAAACATATTTTTCCTGAAGCCAAGTCCTTCCTATATTTTGAGCTTCTCGATTTATGGGATAGTTATACTTAAAAATCCCGTCGTTAAATAAGTTTACATCCTGCTGGCATTCGGCTGCGTATTAAAGTTTGTTAAAATACAAAAAACAAAATAATTCAATTTAGTCCAAAAACTTATATGCGAGTAATACATTGTTCGCTGTTAAGACCATTATTTTTCTCTAACAGTTGAAAGCATCAATAAACTCCAGGTTTTGTTTGTTTTACATCCACGGGTTTGAAAATACTAAAAAATTTAAACATATTTTATGCCAAACGGGCAAAGAATATTTTTCTATTGTATTCTGAAAGATTTTTGATAAACTTTCAAGGCATGTCAGCAATGATGAAATGCGGCATACTTAAAAACAAAACGTCCTCAACTTCGTCTTCATAACGCTTTATTACATTAGCATGGATATTTGGCATCCAACATTTCAGGGGTTTTAGCCTTGTGCTCATTATGGAATTTGAATAAATCATTTTTTGACAATTTGAATGTCATTTCTCGAAGTATTACAAACGTCAGAGAAAACTTTGCCCATATCATCCTTGTCCTTCGAATTTCAAACAACTCTTGATCCAAGCTCCGTAAAAACTACAAACAAAGTCAGAAATGATTACTCCACTAATGTGGAAGTCTTTGGACACCTACAGCAAATGTTCTGCCTACCTTTGGACAACTCCTCTTGAATGGGATCCACCCACCAAGAAATTTATATTTCACCCACTCTTCTCCCGAAAACTGATACCTTGGTTTATCGTCAACTATGTTGTGTTACCACCTTTAGGCGCGCTGGTCGCCTCATTTGCCGCGGCTCCTTTTATTGGTTTAAACAAGCTCCCATTTGTTAATTACGTAGTTATTTTAGGCTACGGGGTTATGTTAGCTTTCATTTTTGTCGGTGAATTCGTGGGCCTATATTTTGCAGAACTTATTGCCATTAACATGAATTGTGTCTTAGATTTCTACAAATCACTGCAAAATGGTAACTAAACATATTTATTACATTTTTTTTCTCTAATCAATTAATGATTTCAGGACGGAAAAAGAAACGAACTAATCAAGATGATAACGATGTGTTGGGGACATTGTTAAACTTTTGTGTCTATTTCTTGAACGCGTATCCATACTTTGGCTTTATGTTCGGCCTATACGTACACATGGATCCTTTTATGATGATGTATAACTATTGGATCCCTTTGGCCTCGATCAACAGACTCGGATTTTGGTTCAAATTAGGTTTCCAATTTTCTCGGCTATTTCAATTCATTAATTTTCTTCAATTTTTTCGTTTGGTTTGTATGACTGTAGTTTTTGCTATCTTAACAGCACATTCCTTTCTGAATTGCCTTTTTCTCTTTACCAAGTCGGCAGGTCTAATTAGTCATTCTTTTTTGGGAAAAGGGATTCTCGTTAGGCATTCAATTTTTCAAATTATTTTACAAAACACGGACGATTGTGTTCAGGTTGCAACTGGTGGAGTCATGTTTACTGGCTTTCTTTTGAGTGTAGGATTCAATTTCGTGGCTTTAAAAATGTACCACATGGTTCCAATGCCATTTTATTTGGTGTTTCCGACTTTTGCGGCATTGCTTCCATGTCTATTTAATGTCATGTTGCCCATGCTCATTGCCGTGTATGAGACGGATAAAACAATTCATGACAAATGGAGATATCACATGCTTCGCAGTTTAGATTTGAAGCTTCTCAAAAGAAAAGTTTGGGCTTCGAAGGTTATTCGAATTTGTGCGGGAATTTTCGGATTTGCAATTTTCGAGTGCACGTCAGGTGTTAAAACAAGGTATTACTATGAAAGTCTTAGCTACACTGTAAATGGTCTAGTTTCGGTTGATCCGTTAAAAATTCAAGGAACCTTTTTAAGAATTAGCAACGAGACTTTGGCAGGGTTTTTGACCAAAAACAATATTTGAATAAAGCACATTTTTTTAATTTATTTTTATAAAATTTATTTTTCATCCAGTATTGTACGTGGCAAAAAAATATCGTAATTTATCGAAAATTAAGATGTACAACAAATAATAAAAAAAATTGAGTATTTTATAATTAAAACTGGAGTGTGAATAAACAGGCTTTAATGAATTCTGAATCGCTTCTACTTTGAACTAACAATTCAATCTTTGAAGCTCAAAACGACTATACTTTTTTGTTTTTTTTAGTTTCGTATTGAGGACAAGTTCCATTCGTTTATTTTACAATTGTGTATAAACCTTAAGAATCGATATATTTCACCCTTCTAAATCAACCATAAGCATAAGTCTTGATGACTGATGTATTTAGCAGAAATAAAAAAAATATCCTTTCTGGAGTCAAGTCCTCGCGATATTATAAGGTAGCCTTGTTAATCTCACAACTTTACTTCATTGGTGGCACTTGGAACTGAATTTCTAAAGTAGAATAGTTTAATTTAATCCAAACATCGACTGTTGACTTTGAATTCAGTATTGATTTCAGGCCGTGCATTTCATACCTTAATTACTTGACAACGAAAATACTTTTATGTTTCTGTGACTTTAATTTCGTAAACAGAAACGACATCTAAAAATTTGAAAGTCAGCCCATGACGATCTATCCTTCAACTACTTAGGGAGCTCGGATAAACTTAACATAACTCAAAAACCTCCAGGTGCAGCCTTCATATAGTCCGAGCCAGAGTGTACAACTTTTTAACGGAGAGAGATCAACTAACCTAACCTCAAACGGACATTTAAGAACGTCATCACTCATAACCGAATGGAATTTTCATCACTAAAATATTTTCATTCGTTCCCGGATTTCTATTATATTCGAAATTTAACACCAACTTAAAATACTATGACTGAAATAATGTTAAATTTGACAATTTTTTTAGAAACCAGTGTGGGTGTATGATGTGAAGTGTTTTTTAGAAGTGGTGCATTTTTAGAAATCCTTCTAGGAATCAAGGAACAAACTTAATTTTTTTTAAATCGGCCCAGGCGTTTTGATGCAATTATTTAAAAAAGAGCGAGACATCCTTCGAACTCACCCTGTATAGTACCTGTTACAAAATTTCAAGTTGATACGACCATTTTTGAAAAATCACCCAAAACCGGTGGTGGTTACCATCACTCAAATTTTTTTATTCCTTGGCCGACATTTTTGTCAAACTCGGCATATAGCGTTTTTTTGGTATGTTCTACGTGTATGCCAAATTTCAATTCGATCGGAATAGTTTTAAGGAATCACTCAAAACCGGTGGTGGTTACCATCACTAAAATTTTTTTTATTTCTTGGCCGATAGTTTTGAAACTTGGTATATAACATTCATTTGACACGTTCTAAATGTGTGCTAAATTTCAACTCGATCGGACCACTTTGAAAATTTGACTTATCCTTTTCTCCTTCCTTTTTGCTACAAACTGGATCACCACCAAAATTTTTTTATTTTCCAACCGATATTGGATATTGCCCATTTTCGAACTTAACTCCTAATTTGGCGTGTTTTACGTGTGGTAAAAATTTTGAATCGATATCTATTGTGGAACGGCCGGAAATGGGGGGGACAGACGGCCTCAACTTGTACATAAGCACTTCGCCTTTGGCTCGGGCTAAAAAGTGAACATGCCAAACTTTTATTTTCTTAAACAATCGCGTTGTTTTATTAATTTCCCAATTTTAATCCGCTTCCTAACGCACAACAAAGTTCTTTGCAGGCTTCCTGTTTTTCACTTAATTCCATAAAATCCATCCCGTGAGAATGATGATCAATCCCAAAATTATTAGCAATCTAATCACTCCGTAGTAAAAGAACGAGATTTCATGGTCATCTAAAAAATATCAAATAAAGTTAACCAAAGTTAAAATCACTCTTGTTTTTTCTACCCGTTCCAAAAGTAAGACTAAGCCTGACTCCACTCTCCAGGTGACAATTTAACCGATTTACTTTTAACAAACCTATTAAAACTGAATGGCCATTTATTTGATAAACTGTCCCATGTGCTTAAATTATTATATTTTTATTAGATTAATTATTATACCTTCCAAATTGTACTCGGAAATCACATTCATAAAGCTTTGTGCAAGATTTTCTCCGGTGCGAGAACCTTCCGGTAAGAATAAGTCCAAAGGAATCATAAACAATTCCCAATTTGCATTAGTTCCTTGGACAATTATCCCTTGGAATGGCCGTTGGTTTGAAGACGTCCAGCAATCCACAATGACTGAAAGTTTACTAAAAGTATTTTATAATCGTCGTTATTCGCTAAATGGTAACCAACGTAATTTTTCAATTATAAAAATAGAATAAATAAACAGAGCAAACCTGAAGCATTTCTTTTACTCGTAATTTTTCACTGTTGTAAATTGTAGTTACGTAAGTTCTCGCTGTAGTTCGAGATGGAATTTTCACTTCATTCTTCCAAATCCGTAACATATTCCGGGAGCTGATTTTTTCCACAATCCTGAACGGTTGATTGGTAAGAATGATAAATTCAGTCAAAAATTCAGTCAAGTGTTTGTAATTTAAAAATGCAAGGAAGGAAAAAATATTTACTGGGATCGTTCCGGCTTCGGTAGAAACGAGGAACTTTTAGATGGAACCAGCCCCACAATCAACTTCTGTTGGATTCCACATTCATTTAGATGAATGTTGATTATCCAAATGCCGCTTCATTGTTGATGTGCATCCCTCGTTTTTCTTGTATTTAACTTTAATGTCAAAAAGCATGTTCCAAATTCATATAGAATAGATTAATTAAACATGCATATTCTAAACAATTAACACAATTTAACTTACTGGCAGTAGTGACAACAGTACAAGCCCTGATCGGGTACGAATACAAAGTGATCGTGGAGGTGTCATTTTTTATAGTATTAAATTCCTCCTGTCTATAAACTTTAATTTATAAGCACAATTTTATTTATTACCTAACATTTATCAGGAGCCATCAATTTTACAAAACATTGACTAACGGAACAAAGGATAATTGAGACTACAGCACCCGGGGAAAACTGACATTGAAAATAAAACAAGTTTATTTTGAATTAGTACTTCGTAACTACTTTGAATGGAGCACCTCATTTAGTTAAAATACAGTGACACAGGTTTCAACCGACCCTGATCGCTTCGTAATATCGCTACCATTACCCCGTCCCTTTTTGGATTGCCAATTCCTCTTAAACAACTTGACCAATTCCAACCGAAATTTTTTACCAAAAACGCAATAATATATAAAATTTACACATGAATTCAAAACGTCCAAGAAATTATACGGTGAAAGAATAACTTGAACAAAGAAAGAATCTTCTTCGTCAAACCAATAGCCGAAAATATCCGCTGCGCCCTGTGGCATTTTGCAAACTAAAAATGTTATAACAATGGCAAAAAGGAGAAAAGCCAGAGTTTTTGATTCTTTTTCATTTTCTGGCGTGGCTCGCATGATACTTTGAAGTTTAACGGATTTCCGAATCTGTAAAAAAGTTAATTAAGTCCTTCGCAAAAAACTTGCTTCAAAAACTTTTTCCACTTACTTCCCGATAAATGGCAATGTTAAGGACAATTAGGACACAAAACAGAGCTGCCACGATTACAAAGGTTGACCAAATTGCAAAGTACCAAAGTCTATACCCGTCTTTGATGGGGCCCTCGGGGTACACAGAGTCAAAGAATGATGGGATCGAAATAACAAATATTCCTATCGCAGTCATAAAAGTGATTAACTTTGATCTCTCCTCTGTACAAATGTAAACTGCTTTAAGTGGGTGGCAAACGGCAATGTATCTTTCAATCGTTATGAGAACTGTGAACAGGTGGGAACCCGCCCAAGCTGAAAAACCAAAAAGTTTAAATTCCGAGTTCAACGTGTCAAAACAAGTCTTGAGCGTTAACCCGCAAAGCATAATTAATAAAACAAGAAAAAGAAGCATGGAATATTGTGTACCCACCAGTGTAAGAGATGGGAAACCAGATGGTATCCCACCAATAAATCAAATCCTCCCAGCCCACACTATTTCCTCCAGATTGTAGCCCCAGCTTTCCAAATTGCCGACTAATACTCCAAACACCAATGGCTGAAATTATGAAGGCTAAATCAAAACTGGTGAGTCCAAGGAGCATAATGTTGATTCCAGTCTTTCTCATGGATGGCCGAGTCAGGACGAGAATGCTCAAAATGTTTCCAATTATTCNAATGGCTGAAATTATGAAGGCTAAATCAAAACTGGTGAGTCCAAGGAGCATAATGTTGATTCCAGTCTTTCTCATGGATGGCCGAGTCAGGACGAGAATGCTCAAAATGTTTCCAATTATTCCAAAAAGGCCGACCGCAGGTAAAGCAATTCCGTCGAAGATAAACCTAAACAGAGCTCCCAATTCTGCTGGGCTGCGGCTGTCCGAAATTTCTCCCATAGCGGTGACATTATGAGTGAAATTGGAGGATAAAATGATATCCATTTTATTATTTTTCCAACTATTGAGTGGTTTATTTTGTGGCACCCGTTACAGTTCTCTGGTTTAAGTGGAGGTCAAGAATACAACTGGTTGGGGAATTGGTTTTGATTTGAATAATTTAATCTTAATGCACTATTGTATGAGGATGTATATTTCAATTTTTCCGTTATTTCTGCTCCTCAGAGTTCTCACAAGACAAAGGAAACGAGATTTGGTCAAATCTACCTTTAAATGAAATAAAAAACGTGTCATGATTTGTTCAGTTTGAAGATGCTACCAACCAATATCCATCAATGAAATTTATCCTATCATCAAATGAATTTGTATTGAGTATTGTTTCCCAACTCTGCACAGCATATTAATGAACCACAAAGTCGAACGAGTATGCACTCAATATTAATAGAAAAGTGCTCAAGTGTATTCCACAGAAACGGAATAAATTTAGTAGATTTCGTCGTAAACAATGAAATTTCGTCTTAAACCTGTTTAGATTGAATTGCAATAAAAATAATGGGGTGCACAGGTTACTTTCAAGTATAAATAAATAACAAAATACCATAAAGACTAATAATTACTTACCAAATTTAATGGGCAGCCGCTGTCCAATTGTGTCTTTTTAAAGATGCAGGCAAATTTTATGCTCGTGAGGGAATACTTGTTGGCATTTTTTCAATTGGAAGTTTTTACCAATATTTATCAATGCAATTTGTCCAAATATCCAACGTTATTAATTCATTACCAGTGTTTCATCTCTACATAAAACTATTTACAACATTAAATAACGTCAGCTCATCGTTCGACTACCCACTCAAGGAGCGAACAGGGAAGTGTCGTATAAATGGAACACAAACATACGAGGTAAAATTTGTTTTAAACAAAGTTGTTGGAACAAGATTGCAATAGGAGTGAGACGTTGTTTCTTGCCCACTTTATTTACACGTACAATACAAATAATTAACAAAATAAATAACAAAAATTCTCAGATTGAACTCATATTCTTTATGACGAGTAAAGATTAAAGCATGGGAGTTCAAGTTTCACACATTGCTGGAAGAATTAAGAGTGATTACAGATTACATCATGTCCTGCGTGTTATTCAATTCTATGTCATAAATGATCCAAAAATGAAAATAAAAAGTTTTTGTTTTTGAGAATTTAAACAACTAAGCGCTTTTTATTAGAATTTACATCAATTCTTATAATTGTGAGCATTTTTGGAGTTAGAACAAAAAGAGTGGGCAGATAAAAAATTTGAATGTTCCACCATTTGTACAAATTTAATCCAACTAACCACTGAAATGAGGCGTATTTTAAACTATTTTAAAATTAAAATTTGTGTTTATACAAACTAAGTAAATTAATCAATCAACTAGCAAAAGTCGTAATTAGTGGTAACAAAATACTCAGAATTAAATAAAAGTTGTTTCACAAAAATTTTGAATCATTTCCAGTGTCCCATGAATTAACTTTTTGTATGGTGAAGGTACAACAAATCCTTTCCTAATATCCGCCCAATAGTCAACGGAAAGCGTAAACGAAGCATTATTCGTCCGGACTGTGTAGGATGAGGTAATATATTATGGCATGATCAAGAGAAAATATATATATATAAAACAATAAACCGTTTAGCGAATGCAAGAAACCGACGAAGCATGCGACCTCTGTATTTTCGTGACCTTTGGACCTCTCAGACCTATTTTCAACTTGAACTCTGGGACCAAGTGTGTCACATAATTTTTACAAATCTGTCCACCCGTTCTCGAGTTATGTATTACGTAGCGTACAGACAGACGTAAGGATCTTACATATAAACGGACTTTGCCATTCAACTAAATTGTTGTAAAATAAGAAAACCTGTCTTTTGGCTACGAATAGTTTTTCCCACATTGGCTTCCGAATTTTTAACCAAGTGCAGGAGATGGTGCTTTAGTTACTTTTTTATATTATAGCAATTGTTAATAATTATCTGTATGATCAACATTCATATATATATATTATTATAGATTATATTAATGTTAATAATTGTTTTTAAAATTGTTGTCATATTTCCAGTGATAGGTTAAAAATTACTTGTACGATAATTATAGTTCCTTTAGTTAGTGATACAAATTGGATTGTATATCTGTCGCAATTTGTCCAATTTGCAGGTTATCCATACGATATATTGACATTAATGGAAAGTATGGCATAACTTGTAACTAAAAGAGTGAAGAATTGAAAATTATCAACTTAATTGAAATTCGTGATTCGTTATAAATTCAACTGAGCTTGCGATAACTAAGGTGAATAACATCTGTGAACGTCATACTTGCAAAAAATTAAAGTTACACACAAGCTGCAATCCTCTGCTGTTTTAATGTTTATGGCGTAATCACTTCGTTTTTATGATAAACGGATAAAATCAATCTTTGAAATTGATATCATGTATTTGTTCAAAGTAAATAGTAAATCGTTTCATACCTATTCTCACTGAATCGGTTCCGATACAATAAATAAACTTGTTTACTGTTTTGTAATTATATTCG
>JAAXNX010003779.1:0-10017 GCA_036491905.1 Folsomia manolachei
AGTTCGGCTGGATGACTTTTTGTGTTTGACATTTGTTGAGTTGACTTTGAAAGTAGGATGAAAGAAAAGAAGCATCTTTTTTTTGGGTTTAGGCAGGAGAAAGAATGAAAATGTGGCAAAGTTGCAAGTGAAAGGATTTTTTATAAAAGGGTCGCAAAATTTGACGTTATCTGCACTTAAATTTGTTGGTTCAGTGATTTTTTTACTGAATGTGGAGGTACAGATGCAGGCCTTACGATAAAATTGAGTCTGGAAACGGTCACTTTGCATAGGTGGTTTTTTAATTATATATTTTGTCTCGGTAACCAAATTATAATGAGTAGCTAATGATTGTCATAAACCCATTTAAGTAATGCAAGGTATCTACTGGTAAATTTTGCCCGTTTTACGAAAAAATAAGGCGCTCTGCCAATCTAATGTTGTCAAAACCTTTGCAGTAAATCCCATCTGCAACAGGAAGGAACTGTGATTTACTTATAAATGAGTTATTATTCTGATCTGTCGGCTGAGCCTTCTAGTGCGGTACTGTGGTGAAATGATCTGATTTCATCGTAAACTGATTCCGTCGGAAATGAATGCCGGATGTCTACGTTCATTAAATTCACTTGATCCACGTTCATTAAATTATCTTGGCTTAGATTTGTAAGTTATTCACGGATTGGGTACTAATTGTTTCACAAGATTTTCATTGATTTCTTTAATTTTTGACCGTTTTCATCAAGTACTAAAATCAACGTCCAGGTTAAGGAACGGATATCATCATCAATCAACCCATCCCTATTGCACACATCTGTCGCTCAATAACCGCATGAAGTAGATTGAGAGAAAGCAACTCAAGGTTCAGATTCGCCTTAACCATTGTTCTGTGTTGAGCACTGGATCAGAATTCCAAAAGTGTTAAACTTGTTGTGTGTCAGATATTGTATTGAAGTAAAGTATATCGGGATGACATTTTCAGCCGTTCCGTTTGTGA
Source organism: Folsomia manolachei (assembly GCA_036491905.1). NCBI lineage: Eukaryota > Metazoa > Arthropoda > Collembola > Entomobryomorpha > Isotomidae > Folsomia > Folsomia manolachei. Next base: position 974 of record JAAXNX010003779.1, read on the forward strand.
CCCCTTTCTGACCAGAATTTTAAGTGGGCTAAATCCCGTAAATAAAATTCTCAATACTTGTCATCCTTGTCCTTCTCATATCCTGAATCCTTGGAACCCGTGTTTCTGAACAGGAAAACCTAGATTTCGAGTTTCTCAATGAGTTCCGGAAAGAAAACTTGCCCGTGCCTTTTCCATTAGATGTCAAAGTATATTTATGTGAAGTACTGGTAGTGGATCTACTGTAATACTGTCGAAAAAAGGTCGAATGTCGAAATTGTCGAAGGCTGGAGAAAGGAGGTTGATTGTCAATATCTTGAAAGTCTTGAATTCATTCTTTGTTTTTATGTCTGTCTGAAATGTATATGTGCATCTTTCCATTTCAGAAGTGAAAAAGTATTTTCAATATTTGATCTGAACATTGAGATGAGTTTTGCACATCCTTCTAATAAATTCAAAACGTCTGAACTTTTTACTTGCATAACATATTTGCTAAAAAGGATTCCTGTAATTTCTCCGATTCAATAAGTATTCTGCAGAAATCGAACCTGTTCAATGTCAATCTTTGATATTGGATGAATTTCGGTAGAAGTTGCAAAAGTTGCCCGAGCTTCTTCAAAGAACACTTATTTCACTCAACTTTGGCTGTAGTGACATGTGAGTTACGATAGTACAAGAAGAGACCCTACTCGACTACAAAGCAGAATTTAACTCCTAATCGAATAAAAGCTCATCGATTATCTCTAAATATATTTCGCACCAGAGACAAGAACAAAGCATAAGAAGAGAACAATAGAGAGTCGCGAAACTATTTGCGACATCAAATTCTATCGCTCTCAAGACACGTTTGATCGTTTTAGTTTAGAATTCATGATGACCCATCAATAATGTGGCACTTGGAGTATTGAACCAAGTTTCATTTTAATATTCCTAGTCCTACCAAAAGACAGACATCCATCCACAGGAAAACTTGGCGCAATTACTACTAATCATTTATGATGCTCCATATGCAGATAATCATTTACTTATTAATTTATTCCACGTTTCTATTCTATTTTAGAATTTAAGTTCCAGGAATGACAAATATTCTGGCAATACCTTTATTACCCATGCAACATATGAACCATTACAAGACCAACTTACCCTTCGCTTAGACTTGATGTTGTCCAACTGTCGTTGAGTACACTCCCCAATGGACTTGGATCCCCATAATTCAATTCCCACCCAGGTATAAGTGTATCCCATAACCGTGATTGGGACAAAGTAGGTAAAAATCATAAACAAGACGTTGTACCTGCAATCAACAGCCAAACAGACAAGTCATAAAATAATAATTTTCTTATAAGTAATCTTCCCGATAAAATTTAAAGGAAAAAAGGCAAAAAGATGACAAACCAAAGTACCCCCGATCAACTTCTACTTCTGTCAACTTAAGCATCAAATTGAGAAAGTATTTAGATAGCAAGTTAGCGAAGACGATGAAATGGCATGACGTTGTGGTTTAAACTGCGTCGTTATCTCAAGAAGAAAGACCACCAGGACTTTGCCTGAGTTGAGCACTGCAAACATTTTCGCAAACCGAAGGAGGATGGATGGAATCGCAAAATAAAACCACTTTCACTTTGCTCATTCTTATCTCATCATCATTTTTTGGGACTGTGTTTGCCTCGTGCTGAGTTCACATCAACAGCTTGGTTTTGAGCCATGCAATTTATCTGCTCTCTACTGACTCCTTCCATTTACATTTATTTACCGATGCCAAGCTGCTTGCTCGGCATTCTATTTGAGATGAGAAGAAAGTCTATTTTGTTGTATAAAATCAAGTATTTCTTATACGGGGCGGTGTGAAATGTGAAATTGTTTCGAGAGATGAGGTTTGCATGCAAGACAAGGTTGCAATAAGTACCATAAAGTAAATTAGGAAAAGAAGCCCAACCCAGAGTAGCGTGGCTATTTCCTATTATCTTTATATAAACTTGGGCTGCTTGATGAAATTGCGGGATGAAAGTAAATTTTCTAGAGATTTATCCCTGAGACAAACAACTTTTTTTTACCGCTACATTGTAATTTGGGATATACAATCACAAAATGCAAAATAACATCGTGTTCAAATTTCTGCGTTCTCAGATCATTTCATAACATAAACTTTTCCGTATGATCAACCAATTTATCCGCCCACCTACAACCGCTACTTTAATGAATTACACATGTTTGTATTTATGAGAGACAACAAATAAAGGTGAATAGAACAATATGAACTCAGTCTTTTCACAATCTATTTTGCTTTCCGTGTCTCATTTGTTCACCCATCTATTCCCAAAGGATCCAATTTGTGCAAGTCAACCCAAAAGGAGTTCATTCTTATCCCTTCAATTACAACGTAAGGCAGTTTTGTAAATGTAAGCTTTTACCGCAATTAGGATGGCTTCCTCATTCATTACTTACTGTCAACTAAAATACGGATGAACATTTTGCGGCATTGGTAGTAACTCGTTTTCATACCACACGAAGCTTTAGTGAAGTAATCAAGTAAAAGTGGTGCTACACTAGAGCACACTAGATTCCTAGTAGAAACCTGGACTACCTTACATTGGGTGCAACTTTCACCGGGATGCAATATAATTCTGGAACTCATAATGCTATATAATTCTGAAAATCATACGAAGAACATGATGCCTTGTTTAATTTAAAGATTTTAATGATGATTCTGCTTACACTTATATAAACTGTCAATTTAAATTGCACTTATATAAGCAACAGAACATTGCTACCTCACAGTTTTCAGAAGACTTTCACCCGTTTTACAGAAATCTTGTCAAATCACTGCCAAATTTTCACTTTGGTGTAATTATTGCCGGAAATCAATCTGAAATCTGAAACTTAAAGGAACTCATTTCCCTTTTTGGACTTTGTACAGACTAAAACTTTTCTGATGTTTATAAGTTTCAACTATATTAAATCCTGAAAACAAGATCATAGGATGTCAGCTAACAATTTTTAAGCACAGCATGAGGCTGTGTACAATTTGCAATTTAAGATTGATATTCAATATTATCCCGGCGAAACTCTGATCACAATTTCATGCCTGAAACGCCTGCAGCCGTTGGCGTGGCTTATACCCGTTTGTTATTCAGCAAGCTAATACGAATCTGACACTGACGATGTCATTTACTGATTGGATAGAAATAATGAAAGTAGAGATTAGGTTACGAAAGTTCACAAAACGGATAAAGGCGTAAAGGGAACTTTCAGTGGTTACAATCATGTAGTTTCAGCACCATTATCCTTATTGAATTGGCACTACTATTGTTCTTACATTTCAGTTGTTATCCTTTTCATAAAATAAATTCCATTTGAATTTGAAATTGTTAAATTCCTAATTATAAAAGTAAGCTGATGAATCTGTGAAAAGGTTTCAGAATTTACGAAAGTTTGTCAAAATTATGTGGACTGGGTATAATATGGTCTAAAATATTGTTTTCGCCAGTCCGGATTTTGTTTCCGGAAATTATTTCGGCAGTCTTCAAAACTGTCTGATCCTTTGTCAATATGTATGGAGGCCATTAACGTATTAAGGACGTGTACGCATTATTACGGATATAATTATTTTCATTTCTACGCCACAACTCCACAAAGCTGTCAGAACAAAAGATTACTTGCCTTAAGCATTAAGTTATTAGAAGAACACAGTGGAATTACTTGGCAGAAAGTATTTCTTCTATTGTAAATATGTTAACTAAGCCAAAATCTCTAGAAGAAGCCTCAAAAAGCTTCCTCTATTCCTTTCATCCTAAGGACAAGGCTCGCGCTCATTTCCTGAGGTACTTTTTTCCATCAAAATGATCATTTGTCATTATCCTGACTATACACATATTGCAGTGTATAATACGGTATAATAAATAATTGCTTAAATTCTTCAAAGTTCCAAAACTTCAAAGGGTCACTACTCACTATTCATCCATGCTGTTGAATATCTCGTCCCCCTTTAACAAAGAAGAACAAGGGTTTGCAAATGCATTTGCAGCAAACCCAACAATACTTTTGCATGGAATTGTGGTTGATGATTGCACTGAGGTATATTGATTTAGAATCGCAGAGTTCTTTGGACTAGAAGAAATTGCAATTGCTCTTGGAGGGAGGAATTAAAATGTAATTTCGCTCATGGTGCAGGTGCTTTGAAATTGTTCATTTTATAATTCTTATGCATACAAAAAACACCGAACTTACCAAAATTCTTGGTTGGATTCAGTTTGTGGCCCGTCGGGCCATTCAGAATAACATAAAACGACTTTCTCCGTCTCAGAAATTGGTGACTCGAATGTGGTACAGAAAATGAGGAATGGAGCTCCAATGATACAGCCAACCACCCAAATTAATGCACAAATTCCAAGCTGAAAACAACGTAAACAAACAATTTTTATGCTGTATTATAAATTTGGACAAGTAAAACTGTTGCTTTTACTGTCAGTCTTTTTCCCATTCTTGGGCGGAGTGGGTTCAGGATGGCCGTGTATCTAGAAACAAAAACAAGATTATCTGGGTTAAGTAGAATTTTATGAAAATGGAGTCAATTAGCTTTTCCATTATGGCATGCTTGGTTGTTTCCATTCTTGTTACCGGTTTTTACATGTATAGAATTGGATCAACAACATTAACATAGGCGAGCCGGATGTCAAGTAAAAATTCATTTCGGCCGAAGGAAAACAAAGCAATGAACGGATTCAGGGTAGCAAATGTTCATTGACATGTTAGTGGTTTTCAAACAGTGCATTTGTTTTAAAGTAAAGCTGGTAAATGTTAAAATTTAATCGCGGGATGTGCATGTCTAATATTTTCTTGAATATACGTGGTACAAAAGTTTTAGAAACATATTTATCCGTGCTCTTTACAAAAGAATTTTAGAATTTACGCACGGGTAGATGCTGATCTACAAGACGGAATGGAGCAAGAGCACAGGGGGATGAGAATTTACCAGCGAAAAATTTGCTCAATTATGTAAATTGCTATCACAATATTACAGTTTCTTCAAGCAAGACCATATCGAATAGGACGCTAGTAAGTAAATTACGCTAAGTAAATAACACATATTGACAACTCACTCGTATTTAATACACATTCATTTTTTGGCAGAGGATGGGCTAAAAATTAAGATTGCAATGTTTCGTTTAAAAATAATCTAAAATGTAATGTAACTGATGATCAATGAATTTGGTCTAGAGAGTTTATAATCTAAAAATCTCAAAGTAAACATGATCATGATCAAAAGGCGACCATCGAATTCTTTTTAAAATTCAACTTTTTCTGACAAACTAAAAGATTTATTTGCCCTTTTATTTGCTCAAATCTAACATAAATACACGCAATTTGTTTCCTATTGACTGTTTATTGTTTAGAAATGTTGGATTATTATATTTAATACTGACAAGTAATCTCATGGGGTATCCGCAAATAAACTAAAAATCTCATCGACTTCAGACTAACCAAACCACACAACTTTCACCAACCAAAGTTTGAGACGTTTGTCAGATACGAAAGGTTTGTTCTAAGTAAGTAAAGTAAAGTAGCCAACCAAGCCAGCTACACCAACAAAGTTGTAAGGGGTAAAGTAAACACTTCTTTCACCAAAAAGAAAACTCTTCTACACGCTTTAATCCACCAAGTAACTTACACAAAGACAAGTTGCTCGACTGGCAGTGTTTTGCTGACAACAAAACTTCTCTATACCCAACAAGCCTTTGAAAAGAGACAAGAAAAGAGAAAGTAAGAAGTAAGTAACGAAGTGAGATAAATTCGGAAAGTTGGGAAAGTGGCAAAATATTTTAACAGCAAAATATTTTAACAGCAGAAGCATGATGGTGTTAGTAATTAGTTAAATACAGATGGATTATTACTTTACATGAGACAGAGTCTATTAGAATTTGTGGTTTTTACAAACAACATTTTACAAAGTTGGTGGAAGTTGAGATTGAAGCGATTAAAAACCTGTGGCCAACATCAGCAAATCTGTTTACATTGCAGTCTCATGGAGGTATCAGGAATGAAGCGTGGAGAAAGATTGGAGCTCAGTTTTAGTTAGATTGAGATTGAGATGATTTACCATTCCCGTTTCCTACGTACTTACTGAGTTAGCTTTTTCAATAATAGCATGTGATAAATTAGAAAGGTTTGTAAATTATTAAGTAATTGCTCTAGTTTTAGTGTAGGCATTCCCGATGTTACACATTTTATATTTTCATCTGGCAGTTTGAGACCTTTTACACTGAAACTGGTTCACTGTGATTAACCAACTTTGATGCAAATTCAAAACTTTCTTCGTGTCGTGTGTGGATGTACTACGTTGGGGAAACTTTAGTTAGGTTGAGACGTTGGGAATAAAGAACCCTAATGTGACGGAACTGCCATTAGCGTGTTGTACATTTGCATTTATTACAATTTGCATAAATGATGAGCCCCGAAGCACTTTCTCAGATTTGCCATTTACCTTTAGTTCTAAGTGAAATGAGAATTGGGGTAGTTGTGGAAGTAAGTGACTGCCTTTCAGTTTAATCTGTGCACGACTATTATGGTGTTTCAGTGTTCAATTTCGGATCAACTATGAATTTTGCATTTGCATTCTTGTAGAAAGTAGGTATTCGCAAACTGGGTTTCCAGTCTATGGATTTTCTTTAAGATTCTGTAAATTTTGGATTACCTTCTGCCGTCTTAACATATGCACGGCATCTTTAAAATAGCTTTACTTTGTTTGCACATGGGTCTCTTGGATCCTAGCAGTTGTTTCAGCATGCGTATATCCACACTTTAAAATATGCTTGATTGAACCTTTCACTTTGCAAAATTGACTAAGAGCAAAATATGGTAAAACAAAGTCTAGATAAGGTTTCAAAATGTATGCAGAGTTGAAACATATTTTTTGCTCAATGTTTCTTCTACAACAACTGTAGCGATTGCAGCATTGCCTTGGCTGTCCAAATCCAACCGTCCAGAAACCAAGAAGTGACAACCCACAATTTCTTTTCGACAGTGAGCAACTTGAGCATCCTATTTTCTCCAACTTGGATTTTTTTATTTGGATTTGCTCCCGGCACTTATGTGAAAATAACAAGTGTAGAGAAATGAAAGCGAAACGCAAAAAAGAATTTCATAAAACTAACAATCCGCACTGAGGATATGAATAAGATTGAAGTCTTTACTGTGATGAAATATATATATATATATGAACCACAACTAAAAGTTTTTTGTGACATAGGGCAAAAAATGTACATTTGCGAAACCGGTTGTAATAAATATATACCCATGGCTGTGATACTTCCTTTCACAGTAAAAGAATAATGTTCTCGGATGATATTGGCTCCAGGCTGAAATGAAGATGAGACGAAAACAAGAGCTATGAAGAAATTTCAAGAATTGAGTGCTTGGAGTTTGTACTGCGGTTAAGTTAAGGACAATGTTTATTCGAGTCAGAAGATCTCAAAGTTTTTTTTCTCTAAAAGCTATCAATTGAAAACTTGAAACAAATCACAGTCCCCTTACTTGACACAGTATTTGTTATGTGAGAGTTGTGCACTACATTTATAACAAGCTGGTATCAATTACGAAAGGATTGTGCAGTTGAGAAATTTGGATGTTATTCTAAACGTCAGATCAAAATTCTGTTAAACAATAGAATAATTCTGCTCGGGTTGATGGTTTTCAACTCGAATACTTTCATTAACATATCAAACTTTGCTTAGAGCCAAAATTCAAATCTATATAATATTTTTATTGTTCCTGGCGTGAATGAAACTTAATATTTGGCGTGAATTTACCGTTATTGGAGTAGCGAACGATTCTTTCTATTTCTTGCGTCTGGCCATTCTCTATATTTGTTTTCTTTTACAAATGGAGTCACATGGATATTTCGACATGAATATTTTCTTTTGTACGTCGCTGACATTGTACGTCGCTGACCATTAATTGACTGCGCATTAACTACCCACTCCTTCAACAAATCTGATATCGTTCCTATTTTATATTAAATCAGCACCATTTGCAATGATATCTCTTGCCATCAGAACCAATAATTGGCCAATTTCCAAAAAAGAAACTCTGTATTGCCATCGCGTCTATAAATAGGAGGAAATCCAATATTTATAAAGCTGAACACTCTGAACATGATCACATAAATATGTTGCAATCCAATACCATCAGTAATATTAATAGTAAACTTGTCAAATCAACCACAACACTGACCTGTCAAAAGCGATACACATGAGACTAAAAACACTCCCGACAATGGACACCACCGCCACAAACTGGACAAGTTTGCAATAAAATTCCCCAAATGGCCAATTCCCAGAAATCATGTAGATAAAATTTGGGAGGACATTGAGCGTGGAGACCATGGCGTCGGCTATGCTGAGATTCACTAGCAAATAATTTGTAACCTGTAAACGACATGAACAATGAAGATGACTCTGATTGTTTCAAATTTCTGATGACAATAAGGAATTTATTATAATAACCGTTCTCATCCTTTTGTGGGCTAAAACGATCCAAATTACGATAGAGTTGCCGACCGCAGCCACGATGACCATCCCACTGAAGAGGACGTACCATAGGAGCTGAAGATTTAAAACAATTTTCATCAATAAAGTTCACCAATGACGAAATTTTTATACACTCACCTGACGCCACCAGGGAATACTCCAATCTCGAAGGTCAACAATGTCAGGGCCAAGACTCCCATTACCGCTGTTATTGGTCAAGGAACCATTCATTAGTGATAATAGTTTTGAGTTGTAGTCGTCTTCCATGTCAAGATATGGCCATGAACTTGATGGTAAGGACATCAACGAGGAAGAGGGGGATTTTTGATGAGAATGGAAAAAGTCGAAGGAGTCTTGCTCCTCCTCCATACTGATAGTTATAATTATTTTATTCCGTGAATGTCACTATATTGGGATCCTTCTTGGTGGAATCGACTTTCCTAGTTTGTCAAGAGAAAAGCCTGAAATAAAAAAAAACTCAATTACTTTGTGGTTCTCGCATTTTGCTGTATTTTATGGTATTGAGGATGATATTGCAGA
>JAAXNX010003780.1:0-10015 GCA_036491905.1 Folsomia manolachei
TTCAGAAAAAGTGTCCAATCTTTAAACCAAATTATGCTCAAATAGCAATCAATGCAGTTATCATGCTAAGCAAATTACAGGAATTTGGATGCTCAATAAATCTTTATTCTAGAATTACAAGGCGTCTTCCAAAAAGGAATTATTTTCTGGGACGCAAAACATTTTCTATGAATTGTCCCTGATAATTTCCAGGTGGGTCGTAATGTCCCACGACAACTTTGAAGTCGCCATTGACCGCATATCCGAAACCAAGTCGGGCACTATTTTTCCAAACGACCTGCACATTCCAAATTATAATGATTTCGAAATTTCCCAAGACAATCTTGTTTCATCCTCACCTGACTAAAATGACCAGAAGCATACTGGAAATTATTATTGTTATAATCATGCTTAGGCTCTTCATTATACCACATATTTGTGGAATCAATGGCAGCCTGTGACCCGGAATTAAAGCCACTTCCAGCCGCCAAGTTCTCGCCATAATGGTGACCAAATACTTTGCCACAAACATGGTCGAAAATTTTGTTGTCTGCCAAGTAATCCGCACATTTTTGAGCAGAGTCATTTACCTGAAATACGTAGCATTTTTTAAATACCCCGGGGAAAACGTTGGCTCAGAATTTAGCTCCTATTTACTCACCGCATCATCCAAAACAAGACTTGGAACACCGTGTCGCGCCCTGTACCCGTTATGGGCGTCTAAACCTCCTTGTCTCCATCCTGCGTCGCCACCACCACCTCCATCATCACCGCATCATCCAAAACAAGACTTGGAACACCGTGTCGCGCCCTGTACCCGTTATGGGCGTCTAAACCTCCTTGTCTCCATCCTGCGTCGCCACCACCTCCTCCACCTCCGTCGCCATCGCCATCTTGCGAACACAATCTTGTGGATGATATCCTGTCATTCCAACCCAAAGCGGGGAGATTATTATGACTCGGACTTCCTGGCTTTATTTCGATGGAGTCTCCGGAGCAGCCAATGTCATCAAAGACTTGGACACAGTGACCACCCGTGTTGATGGAGGATGCCTTATCATTCCACTCGGGAGGCATGTTGGTACAGGCAAAGGTTCCAATATTTTGGGTGAGGGTGTCCCCTTGAAATTCACTGTGCTCATAAAATGTTATGTCGTCTCCCAGTATCCCTTGAGCTAGGAGAAGTAGGATAAGTGAGGAAGAAAGGATGGTGGCCATTTTTTGGCGTCTTGTGTCTATTTTGGCTTCACTTGCAAGTATGGGAGCAAAGTGGGTGTTGTTCTGGTTTTAAATAATGGAATGGCAATGTCCTTACGAACCGCAGATGAATCTGGTTTATGGATGGGACTGGAATTTAGTAATTATGCTAATTTATAGGTTCAGAGAATTATTGTTACTGGGAATTTCAGAGCAGAGGCATTAGTAATTGCTTGTAATTATTTAAAGTTATCATTTTATTACATTTTTCAATGTGCCAGAGAAATCGACGCCTGGATTAAGTTCAATAAAGAAACCAACGGCCTACCAAATTGATTGATTATCTATTGATTTACACAGCTAACGGATTATTTATCAAAATTATTTATTATTGATTGGTAAATAAAGTTTTTTTCAACTATCTGCAAATTGGCAATAAGGCTTATGTTTCATTCCCTTTTCTACTTGGGTAGATTGGATCATTTCTTAAACGTTATTCAAAGGTTTTACAATTTTGATGGATTATGTGTTTACGAATATTTCAACCAAGCAAAATAATGAAACAAAAAGCAATTGCAAAGACAATTGCCGAATGTGAGCGTGTCATCTATTTCCGGAGTTAGCCTTTCCTAAACGCTCCAGTCACGGTGTTGTCTTCAATGTAATTTTAACTGTTTGGCAATTAACTCCTATTTTTAGAACACACCGATTTGTCTTTGTCACAATGTCCTTGAAAGCGAAACATCAATGTAAGCTATCTTTGCACCCAATGTAATAAATTCCAGATAAAACATGTTTATGTTTGAATAATGCACTCTCACCTTGACTCGACTCAAAATGCTTGCAATTGTTATCAGTTCTGTTTACCAAAAACATGTCAAATCGAGATGGTTCTCCATACCATTAAGGTGTTTACCAAATAGTTTACATGCCAGGTAACAGATGACATGTCAAAAATGCGCAACAGATTTTTGTCACTAATTAACTGCAAACTTTATTGCACGAGTTCCGTAAACATTTAAAAATAGATGAAGACTCAAACTCAACCCAGTTGACTTACACCGTGTCCTTTCTCCAGGGTAAACAACATGATAACAATTGTTTACGATTCTGTACGCTTCATTGTAAAAATCTTACCCAATTTCGCAATAAATTTCGCAACATTCTAACAATCAGGGGTTGGAACCGGGTATATAAACTCGGGACGTTGTAATTTGGCACATTATCAAAAAAAACGCTTCATACAACAATACACTCCGAAACCAAGTTTCTCAGCAAAACCAAACTAACCAAAACCTGGTCCTCAACTTCAAAATACAAAAATCGCAACAAACTCAAAATGAAGGCAGTCATTTTCCTTGTTTTCATTAACCCTGACCCTGATCACGGCCTCCCCTTTCGACCCGGAGGTCGACGTTGACAACGAACCTGTGCCAAATTCCGCTTGCGAATCTGGAAAAGGCTTCGCTTGCTTTGAAAACCCACGAATGAGGAATGTGGAATGCCGGCGTAAGTTTGAATTACCAATTTTTGCATAGAAATTTTAATAAACTATTTTTTTTTAATTCTGAAATTCAGGTCTCGGATGGGGCAACTATTGTCGATACGGATTTCCAGCTGCACTCTGTTTCTGCTGTGGAAGGGACGCGGTTCCAGTTGCTTGCACTCCTGACCTTCCCGGCCCTTAGAGAGATGGTCAAAGTGACGCCATAGTCATAAACAGGCTCCCACCTCATGCTAACTTATTGTACCTGACTTTAATTGTAGGAAATCTTAATTATTTTAAACTGTATTATTGTACTTAAGGAAATACACAAATAATAAGTTATTCTTTAAAATAAAACTTGATTTTATCAATGGAAAATAGAATGAGCTTCTCGTAACAAGTAAAGCCAAGCAGTTGAGTTCTTGTAATTGTAAGTATTAGCATTATTAAGATCCGCAAATTCTGGAAAACCTCTGACCTGACGCCTGGCTAATTGCAGACGTTAATGGGACAAAGGATGACCAATTAATTTTCATTTTACTCCTAAACTATTTTAGCAAGCACTTACTTTGCTTCCCTTCCTCGAAGGTGCAAATAACGGATTGCTGTGTCCTGTAGCAGAGTACGTGATGCAATTTAAATATTCCTTCCTTGTTATAATAGTGTATGTTGGCACAATTATTGTCGTTATCTTGGGGTTCCACATTATAGAAAAAGTCCGTCGTCGGATGGACCCTTCCAGTGTAAATGTTGGTAAAGGTCCGGTTATTGTAGAGACGATTCATACGGTCAACCTCCATATTTGTATTCTTTTATGGATAAGTCTGTGAATGGACTCGATTAGAATTGTCAATATTTTGGTAGAAGTGCTATCTAACCTAATTTATCCAAGTTGAGAAACTCTTTCCCTGTGATCCAGTCAAACATTTCTTTTGTAGGGATGTCCACAAGTTGCATACCATGTTTGAGGCAGTGTTTGTGAGCCTTCATCCATTCCAACTGAAAGGAACAATTAAGGCAAGTTAAAGGTTACTTTTTTAGGATAATACTTGGGATTATCTGACTCAAACCTTGAAATCAATTCCGAACCAGACATAAGTTTTTCCTTGGTATTCTCTCACGGTCACGGTTTGAGTCACGGGTTCAAAACCGGGGACATGGACAATCGCCCCGTGGATAAGCAAAAATAAAGACGCCTGACAATTAGATAAGTGACGAGTTAGGTTAGGTTACTGGGCTCTCTGAATTCCTAGTTTGGTGAACTTACTCAAAAAAGAGATGATGAGAGGTGTGGTCGACATCATGTTGGGAGTGGTTTCTTCTGGTGGCTCGTTGGCATCAACTGATTAATGAACTACTGGGCTCTGTCCGGATTCCATATTTGAGACAGGAAGTGTTCAGTGTCTTGGCCCATTTCCAATTGAAACAATGACAAGTTAAGGAGGTCAGATTCATGGCCCGTGATTCCATGAAACATTTAATTTATCCAAGTACCACACCGCCCAAAATAATATGGAAATATTAATAAATGGCCTCAATTTCCCGCAGATAGCCTGGCTTGTATTCTAAGTATGAAATGTTTCTATGAGTCTTTGCGACTTTCAAAACCTGAGGTTGATTCGAATATTGACAAGTCAACAAACTGGACACTTCTGACAACATTTGATTGATGAGGCGTTTGTCCCTGAGTGTAATGTAACACTAATCGTTTGCCCATCCCAAATAATCATTCAATCCTTCAACTACAGCCTACAGCATAATTAGTGCCCTGCTCAATTTCTATACAATCTTGGATACTTGGAACCGGATTAAAAAGTCGTTGGCCCCTGGGAATTAGCTGTCATCAATGTCAGACAAAACAATGGTTTGGATTAAGGCTTTCGACTGATTAATTAGGGGTACATAAATGATAACAACTTGAGTCCCTGGGTTCAGTTCGACTTTCAATATGATGAAATTAGTTGTAACCTTCCAAGGCCTGGTCCTTGTCACATCTAAATCATTGGGTACTGCAAACACAAAAATAGATCAGCTTAAATAAATGTTAACCAAACAATTCTAACTGCTTTAGATAGACTACCACGCCTCCCGATCATTGATGGGAAAACGTACTTCTACGACAATTTCCGGGTACAATATTATTTTTGTGTAGAGAAAACATTAAAATAATTCTCATGCTTATCTTTAGAGGACCTGGATCGATGCTAAAAGGTTCTGCACTGGCTTCGGGATGAGACTCGGTACAATTCAGACCGAAGGTCAGCAAGCCTTTCTTATATCCCAATACTCTGCGGAAGGCTTTGACGGATGTAAGGTCATAAATTACGATAAAATATTAGATTGCGAGTTACACCTTCCAACCACTTTGTTACAGTGTATTGGTTTGGAGCCGTGGATTCGGCGTCATCCTTAAATCACTTTGTCTGGGATGTTGACCATGCAACAGTTCCGGATGTTGGGCAGAAGTTGATTTCCATACCAGTGTCCGCCGGGCTTGGCCTTCTGTATCATTCAGGTCAAGGTCCGGCTGGAAATGGGGCCTGGATCATTTCGCCATGCTCCGCGAAACATTTTGTACTGTGCGAGACAATTGTGTGACCTTTGAAGTAATCAGGATAATAAATAATTGTCGCTTTTGATGAAGAACCTTCAATTTACTGGAATTTTATTAATTTGTTGGAATATAAATCCCGGTTATCACAAAGACCAGTTTAAAATAGCTGCATATTACATTTTATGGAATATTTCGTTTAAAAATGTCCTTAAGAATGGCAGCAAGTGCCGGATTAACATCATAGCATTGCACCACAACATCCCGTCCCCAGCGGAAGTACTCTTGTCGTCGAGCTTCATCCCATCCGGTAGGCAGACATCGCTCAAGGTCACGTAGATTGTAGAGTTTGTCGGCCAACTTGACCAGTTTCGCCTCTCGGGATTTGTGGGAGGCATTTGCGACTTGGAGTCGTTTCCTTTCCTCTTTTGGGAGAAGTTTGTCATCCGTCACTTCCATCACGATGCTGGCGACCTGAGGAGGAGGAAGATAAGATTGAAACGGAAAGTTAAGGCTTATCTGAATGATAAGAAACCAGAGTGTTGTCTACCTGGGAGCCAAAAAGGTTTGTTATTTCCTCCTCGGTGGTGTCCGTGTCTTCAATAGTGTCGTGGAGAAGGGCGGCCTGAATCACGATAAGGTCATGGACGTCTCCTTCTTCTGTGAGGATGTTGGCGACACCTGTGCCATAGATGAGGAGGTTATCAGGTGACTAATTTAATGGTTGATAAGTAAGTATTGTATTGATTATATTTACTTACCAATGGGATGATTAATGTACGGAGTTTTGTCGGCATCCTTCCTTCTCTGTTGCCGATGTTTTGTCGCCGCAAAGTTCGCCGTTTTCATAAGGATAGCAATTTGGGATGCCATTATAAATTTTAAATTATAAGGTGACAGATAAGTGTGAAAACGTCAACGTGTCAAATCCGGGTAGAACAATTCCCACCTACATTACTGGGTAAACTGGTTCTGTTTTGTTTCATGATAACTTACGATAAGCTATCGATAACCCTAGTTTATTTCGATTTACTTATGAATCTGTCAAAAAATGCTGGAATTAGACAATTTCAAAAACGGGTTTTCGCAAAGCTAAATATTTAATTTTTATTAGATAAAATGTTTCTGAAATCTTAATTTCTAGATTGATTAGTAAAGTTAGCCCTTAGATAAGTATGTTATCAATGATAGCTTCCTCCAGTCCTTTAATCCTCGTAGAATTCGTGGTATTCCTAAAGTGGGTGTGGTGATGGTGTGGACGTTTGGTGGTAGAATATAGGGAAAGCATGTAAAAATCGTCGTCCTCACTATCTCCTCCCTCTTCCTCGGTGTCTTCCTCACTAAAACTATTCCATTCCGATGACAATGAGTCTGTGGGGTGGTCAGGTCCTGGGGTAAAAAATCCAGCTCCAGGACTGCCGGCCTCCTCTAGTCAAGTCCCTAGTAAATGTCTTAATAAGACTCCATTTTAATAGGAGGACCCTTAATCCCTTATCTTACCAACAAGTGTCTGATTAAGGGCGTAGAGCCGGATGTAGTCAATTTGCATGGAGCCGGCGTCCCCAGCCCAACTGTCCTCCCAGTCGTGTCGCTTTTCCCAGAAACTTTTGGCGGCGGCGGAAGGACCCTCGGTATCGCTCCAAGGCTTGGGATAAGGGCCGGTGGAGTCGTCTCACGGCGTCCCCAGCCCAACTGTCCTCCCAGTCGTGTCGCTTTTCCCAGAAACTTTTGGCGGCGGCGGAAGGACCCTCGGTATCGCTCCAAGGCTTGGGATAAGGTCCGGTGGAGTCGTCACCGAAGAATCCTTGGGTTCCTCCGACGTGGAGACCGAGCACGAGAAAGAACTGGGTTAGATAAATAATGCAGGCAAGGTCAGAGATCAAAACTTTGACCTATTTTAGGTTGAAGACACTTACGTTTTTGTCAAAGGGTGCCATCACTTTGTTCTCGGCAGAGGCCCAAGGATTGACGGACGTTCTACCTCTGGACCAGAGGTCAAACATGGATTTTCTTGGGAATGGTGCGCTTACTATGCCTTCCCCGTCGATTTTTAAGGTCAGAGATTCTTAACACAATAATTAACTAATTAATTAAGATTGTTCAAACGTTTTAACAAGACTGTCCCTTACCCGGTGTCCACTCGACCTGATAAAGATGGAAATCCGTATCAAATCCTTGATCTCGTGGCGTATTGAGACAATCAAAAAGAAACCGTCGTATCTTTAAATCCCCGAGGCGAATATCAGGACAAGTATGTTCTGACCCGATGTTGACCCCGTTGTGGTCGTAGAGCTTCCTATTTCCACGCGTGTCAATCATCTGGATTTGACCGTTTATCATGCCCTGATCCCCGTAGGCACTCTCGTTCGGTTGGAGAGTCATTACTGGAACAAATGGCAATATCAGCGACATTTGACCTTTGGGAACAATTTGACCTTGACTTACACGGCTCAATCCAGTCCCCAGCTGGCATTTTCGCCTTGACCTCTAGCATTCCGTACCGGAAAGTGAAGCTAGCTTGGGTAGAGATGACAGGGACTATGGATTGGGTGAACAATTTCGATTCCTTCCCCTTTCCAGCAGAGGGCAGTATTGTTCCGACCTTGGCAGAGGGCGGAGGGCGTTCTTCCCAGGAATAGGGTCCCATTATAGATGTAGTCTGCTCCGTAGGCGTCCGCTGTGAAGGTGGGTTTAAGGTGAAGGACCCCTCCCTTCACAAAGGAGTTGTTTCGCGTGTCGACAAGATGGAAGAAACTCGTATTTGGGTCGTGGTTGAGATGGTGCCACATGGATGTGTTGAAGGTGTCGAATTCCTCGCTCCAAACGAGTTGGCCTTTTTTGGCGTGGACTCCGTTGACTCTGGTGACGGAGAGGGGTTCGTCCCAGGCTGAAATTGGGGAATATTAGTGTGAGAGTGTCGCAAAATTAAATTTAAAGTAGACAACTTACGGTTGTCATCTGGTGTCGCGGTTGAAGGGAAAACGGGCGTGGGAAGCGGTGTCGTTGTAGTGGGTGCAGTACCTGCCAAACAGTTGGTCGATGACCCACTTCCCTCGTAAACAACGACCGTGGCGATAAATAGGATGAGAGAGAGGAGAAAGGCGACTCCGGCAATGGCTAGGACGACCAGTCGCCCATTTACGGAGTAAGGGCTGAGGATTCCGGAACTCTTCCTTTCTCCGAAGCGATGTGTGCTGCTGGCGTCGTCCTGCAAAATTAAGAGTGACCACTGGTCAAGAGAGCAGACCATGGGTAAAAATATTTAAATAAGGGGTCCGAACCCCTCTTACGGTNGTCCTGCAAAATTAAGAGTGACCACTGGTCAAGAGAGCAGACCATGGGTAAAAATATTTAAATAAGGGGTCCGAACCCCTCTTACGGTGTGGTTGAGGTCGTGCGGACTTTCAAACTCCATGGTGGAAAAATGGACTTCGCTATTGGCGAGGGGACGTGTGTCTCCCATATTTCAGAGATGACGACTGATAAGTTATTCACAGGTTTAAAAGGTGGTTGAGAAGTGGGCGTTTTGGAAAATAAGATGCAAGACAAGATTACAGGATTCCTTGAATTGTCGCGAGAAATGAAGTAATGCAACAGAGATTGATTGAGTTATGTGTTTGTCCAGGAATGGGATGGTGGTTTTTGTGAGAATATGTCATCATAGCATTTACTGGGGGTTAAAGGTTATCTGAGCAGGACTCTGGATGAATCTACTGTCAGAGAGATATGGGTGAAAAGCAGGAGTTGGTGTTAACACACGACCATCGTAAATAATAATTTAGCTGTGCCCAGATAAGCACCAAATAACTGGATATATTTTTCACAAGATTATGGTTCTCAGAATATCTATACACTGAGGAATGCAGTGCAGTGGTTTCCTAATTTATGCCAGCAATTAGAATTAATGGACATAGAGACTCGTACGGAGACAAATAATGATATCTTTATTATTACGTAGAGTGATCAAATATTAGGATAAGACAACAGATGCAAGACTGGTTGAGTGCAGGATAAGATAACTGTATTAATCAAAGCGACAGCATATAAAATCTTCCAAAATAATTGCACTCCAATGTCTTATCTATATATAGTGGTAAAATTGCGTCAAAGATTTATGCGTTTTTTGATTGAAGCTTTGAAGATTTACAAAATGAGTTTAAATTACTATAAATTCGTATTTTTTGTTCCCAGTGGTGTCCAGTGATTCAAGTGGTTGAAAAGTATTGATTCAGCTCAAAATTGAAATTAATTGCTGAAATTAATTGCTCCTGAAGGTTAGCTTACTAAACACACCTGCAAGGACATAAATCATTTAGATTGGTCAGGAGGTAGTTTTAATTTAATTTAAAAATTATGCATGGGCATTTCTGGCGTTACCTAATCCCGTATTGAAGTTGCAATTGGTAGTGGTCACCTTGCGACTGGGATCATGTAATTTCTGTCCCTGACAATTTGTCAGACTGACATCACCAGCTTTTGCATTGATTTGAATTAATTCCCCACAGTCGACATTTGTGAGAGTCGCACTGGCCGACCAACCAATATCGACAGGACCACACCGGCTGTTCTCCACGGAGCAGTGTTCAGAGTCAATTTGAAGACCCCAATTCTCCTTTTCTGTGGAGTAGTCGGTGCAGATAAGATCGGAAATGGTGTTGTGGGAACTAGTCAAGAAAGAAATAGTCATCCCCACACAATACGACCTTCCCCTTTCTTTGACCAGAGTAATGTTGGACAGGATGTTATTGGAAGACTTGTCTCTTGCCAAAGCCTACATCGGAATATATGTAAATAAATCATCC
>JAAXNX010003781.1:0-10012 GCA_036491905.1 Folsomia manolachei
GAGTGTGTCTTCTTTTCGTATTGTTCAAAAGCGGACTGCTTCCATTATGGACGGTTTGGGAGGTGTCAGTAATTAGTGACAAATTAATCAGCGGCTGGAAAGGAAGGAAGCTTTTTATGATCTCTACACTCAGTGTGTGCATACGTCTACTGCAATAGAACTTGTAATAAATTAAAATAGCAAAGAGGACTCTCTATTTCGTTGTAAGTTAAGTACACTTGAAAAAATGTTGCAAGCATTTTAAGAAATAAAACATGTAATCTCAATTTGTCTCAGGTTTCGCGAATTTATTTGGCGTGTTCATGTCTTGTATTTATTGTTGTACTTCGTTCATTGAAAATCCGGAGCAAATAAACAACCATCAAACTTCAATATCCCGATCACTTAACCAACCGGTGGTGATGATTTGTAATTCCTGAATTACTGCAACTTTTATTATTCTAATTTTGTGGATATTCCATTTTATCTTCATTTTTCAGCACTTTATTATGGGGACTAATTTTATTTGTATCCGAGATGCGCCGTCAAGCTGGAATTCCGTACGTTTTACAAATAATTTTACTTAAATGATGGCAAATTTCAGTGATGTTTTAAGCGTAAACTAATAATTTATGGTTTAGGGAGTTGTTCAGGGAATGTTCTCACAATATGGCCCTATCGAAGAGATAACCGTGGAGCCTTGTGTCAATCAGAACTGTAATTTGGTCATTGTCGAATTCGAGTGTGCTGAGTACGTTTTTTATAATTTTTATAATGCAGTTAATAGAGACACTTATTTAGCCAGCGTAATCCGTCAATATTTTTTACAAAGGGATGCCGAAGCAGCTGTTGAAGATAATCGAAGTTCGGAACACCGGGTTACATACTACAGGCAGATGGATAACATTAGCACAGGATCAACGGTTATTATCAGCTCCATTTCCCCGAAGGACGTGGACCTCCCTCAAGCTACTGCTGTTCATTGCTCTTATCAAAATTGCACCAATCAAGTCGTTGTTGAAGGTCCTTGCGGGGAAAATAGGCCAGGAATTTATTGCTCTCATGAGTGTTACTGTGAATTTCTGGATATGAAGGGGTAATCGGTCATGTAATTGAGAAAGTATATAAAACATTCCGGATCTTACTTATACAAGTTATTGTGCTTTTTAAATTTTGCAGCAGGGTGAATATTTACGACAAATGGATAGCAAGCTTAGGGAGAAGTGGAACGGGAATGCTGAAGGACCCAAGTAAAATTGAAAAGATCGTAATTACCGTGGACTCTGAAGGGGTCAGAAGAATTGATCTTAATCAGTGATTTTACGGATAGTGCTTGTGCCCAAACTGACTTACTGGCACATCTTATACGTTACATTAACGGAGAGTTGGACAAAAAATTTCACGCGCATCAATGTATTCCCACGTATCTAACTACAGTATGTATTATAATAATACATATAGTACCACATTTACTTACTAGCCTACGACCAAAGACCAAATGCAGAACATCATGTTTTTATCACCATATGGGAAGAGCTGGACATATCAGTAAATTTAGTATCTGACAATCTTTCCTGCCAATTATGTTCAAGTGGTAACAGGTGCACTATGATTACCAAGCCGGTTATAGTCAGATAAGTCATGTGTTTGGCAGTTCAGTCCGCTCGAACTGTTTTCCTTTTCAGATCGAGAATTTTATTTGAATCGTGTCCATAATTTCTTAGCTTTGAAAATGAGTCCAAACTCTAGCACTTGGCTAGAAGTGATAAATTATAACATTGTCCCTCCTGTATTTGTCTTCTTCTTTACCCTCGCCACTCAATACTTGTCGTATAATGGAAATCCTTCTAGAGAATTCGAATACTGGTTCATTTTTGGAAATCCTTTTGCTTGGAAATGTATCGGGAGCTTGATGGCATGGGCTTTGCTTTGGTTGTGGGTGCCATCGAAAAAGTTTCATGGTCCAACCACTTCATTTGGATACACTCCTGTTTATCAAGTGAGTTGAAAACTATAAATTCATACAACATGATTATTATTAATCATACTCTAAATAATGAAATAAAAAAACAATTTCAGGCAAATGGAGAGCTTTACTATTTTGTGTCAGTGGGGACTATGCTAGTTATATCATATATGAAGCCTCAAGTTTGTGTCGAAATTTATGAAAATATGGGACCAATACTCGGTGGATTAAATACGCTTGCGATGACCCTCTGTTGTTACCTTTTGATACGTGCAAAATTAAAGTCTGATGAGAAGGACCCTTATCTCCTGGAAAAGGTAATTGCTGAAAAAAGCAGTTATTGTTGACGCTTTTTACTATTATGGTTACAGAATTACCCGATCCTCCATGAGTTTTATCGCGGAATGGAATTACATCCGAGGTAAGGTATATCAATATTTTGTAGAAGAGTTTACTAATCCGTTTACCTTTGGATTTGCTTTTCCACCAAGAATCCTTGGCGTTGATGTAAAGCAACTTACAAATTGTCGAATTGGTAAGGTAGTAGACGCAATTTAAAAAAGCATTTTCAGGTGTCGAACCAAAGATTTAAATTATTTTTTTTGGATTTTTCAGGAATGATCATGTGGCAATTGCTCAATATTATCTACTTCGTCGCTGGGTATCAACTTCATGGATTTAATAGTGGTCACTTTGTGAATGTCTTCCTTCAAACTGTTTACATTTACAAGTTTTTTCGTTGGTATTTATTAAATTAATTTAAATACAAATACTTTTATAAGTATTTATTAAAAGTATTTGATTTAATTACAGGGAGACTGGATATTTTGACACACGTAAAAATACTAACATTTATGAATTGTAGTTTCTGCAAAAAAAGAATGAACTTCATGACGAATTTTGTTGTACATAGTCGACATAACCTTGGACCGAGCTGGATATTATATTTGCTGGGGCTGTTTGGTGTGGATTCCCTCATTTTACACTTTTCATTCTTATTTTTTTGTGTATCATCAACCAAATTTGAACGTTTTGTGCAACATTGCTATCGTCGTATTCGGACTTTTATCCATTTGGTACAATTATGATGTGGACAGACAAAAGGAGTTGTTTCGAGGATCGCAAGGCAAACCGGTGAAGGTAACACAGACAATCTGTCGCACTACATCTTAGTTGTACTGACTAATTTGACCACTTTAGATTTGGAGAAAACCAGCCCAACATTTGAAAGTAGTTTATAAAACGGCAGATGGGAAGCAAAGAGAAAGCAAGTTACTGTTGTCCGGTTGGTGGGGAGTTGCCAGAAAAATTAATTACACTTTCGAACTCTTGGCTGCTTTCTTGTGGTGTTCTCCAGGTGGCTTTAAGTTTGGAGTGTGGCCCTATCTTTACTTTATTTTCCTATTCGGACTCCTTGTTCATCGTATTTATCGAGGTTAGTGAAAAAATCATTTGCATTCAACCTTTAGTTTTTGTTTTTTTAAGACATATTGGTTCATACTTATCTTTTATGATAAAACAATAATAATGAAAACGTTGTTTTTTTTAATTTTCAGATGAATCCAAGTGCCTTGTGAAATATGGCAAGGGCTGGAACGAGTACTGCTCCAAAGTTAAATACCGAACTCGTGCCTTATCTATTTTAAGAATGCAATCAAGACAGTAATTAGTATATCACCTTTATGAAAGCTAAACCATTTATTTATTTCATTGAAAATATTGAGATCAAATACATACGTGCCATTCAAATTCTTTATTGGAATCTGTCCATAAGCTCTCCCTTGCTTTCTCCCTCGCCTGTCAGGATACCTTCTTTTTGTATTTGGGTTGATATTGGACCCTGGATAAACGGGGATGCCAAATATTGAAATCAGATCTCTGGAAGCTCTTTCCAATTTCTCATTGGTGGCTATTGAAGTATTATAAATTGAGATTCGAATGATGACAGTTTTTCAGACAATATAATCACTACTCACATTACTCATTCAAAGAAACAAACAAAGCTTACCAAAAATAGGACCAACAGTCAGAAGAATGCAACATAAAATTTGCGACACTCTCATATTTAATTAAACTGCCAACTTCGCTTGGGCTTCTGCTACTATCGATATTATTTAACTGTCAGAAAATTGGAAAATTCATTTACTTCGAGCTATAAATAATGAAGTTTTAATGGTTGTGCACCTCAAAACCAAACACAATAGAAGTAATAGATTTCGATTTACAGAATACATGGAATGGATGGATGTAGATTGTAGATACTTAAAATAGAAGAAATATTTATGCAGAATTATTATTCAAAGAGGTTACTTACTTTTATTTACTACTTTGCGAGTAACATTACGTGGAATTTACATGAAAATGCAACCTGATCGTAAGTTAACACATATTTATGATTCTGTGCTTTGCACAAAGCTTTTCGTATCTTAGCTAAACATGAATGAACTCATAGATATACGCTCTTTGTTACAGAATGGATAATGACACTTTCTAAGTTGAAGGTTACGTGTTTTTAAACTGTGCACTGAAAATTTGTGACGGACAAATATTTAGATGAACTTTTTACTTTTCCTCGCACCACTCGTTTTCTTTTCGAATCTGTTCTTCTTCAGACTGGCGAGAAGTCGTTCTTGATGTTGAAGTTCTTGCGAATCTCCTCCGGCGTCTTGCCCTTGATCATGTTCGCAACTGTCTTGCAGCACAAATCCAAAAGTCCTTTGATGTCCAAGTAGTTGGCAGCCTTAGGGAACATAATTTCATTAAAAAACCCGTCTCAATTTAAACATTTTAAGATGGTTAATGGATGTCTCACCAAAATGAGATCAAAGAGAATTGGTTGATCGACCTGGAGGAAGTTCTGATCCCATTGAGGAATGTCATCCGTTCGTTTCTCACGAGCATCATCCTCTTCCGGCATTGGTGGATCATCCTAAAAATTGAGTCGTTAGTTTTTGAATTTGAACTTAGGACTATTAGTGGAAATACTCACCTTGTGCTGAATGCACCATTGGACAACGAGTCTCAAGATTTCACCCCGGACGTTGGGCAAGGGAATCGTCTCAGCTCGATCCTCCTGGTATCCAAGATCTTCTAGCATGGTTTTGACTGTTGCTGACATTTTGGCCACTTCAATGTCACATTGAATGCTCTCATTGTCGGAACTTTGGAGAATTACCTGAAGAACAATATCAGATATTTCATTCCTCTCTGCAGGCACGATTTGATCACATATTTTTTTAACTCACCTCTGGCATTGTATCGCAGGTCGCTGACTATCTACTTTCGGATAGACAAGAAATTGGAAATAAACGAACTAGTTGGGTTGGATGGAATAGTTGACTTCGACTTGGCCTTGGACTAACGACGAGTTTTCGACTGTCGAGCAAAACTTTGAATTTGAATGAATCGTTTTTTTGGCAGGGCCGTTGTAGCAAATGCAAATTTCATAAAATCCGTTGGTGTAGCAACATGACGGGTGGGCGAATTTTACAGAAACTAGAAAAATCGTAAAAATTTCATCTTGCTTGATTCAGGTAGGGCCGTTGAATTGAAGTCTGTTCCCTTGAACTGACTGAAGTATCCCCTAGTCATCCCGTGCCGTCAATCAAGTCTCTTCTTTACTTATCCAAAATCTGAAGCTACAATGTTCCAGTATTGAATAATCTTATTTATACGTAAAATGGCCACCAATACTAATCTCAAGAAAACATTGAAGCAAGCCAAACCGGACGAGAAACCGGCTGCAGAAGACGAACAAGCTGAAGTATATCACCCAGGGCCGGACCCTTGGGGAAATATAAATGAAGCTGAGACGACAGACGAGGATGATAATGCGACATGGGTGAATATCAAGCGAGTTTTAAAAGTCATCCCTCGAGACAATCCCAACGATCCCTTCAAACCTCACTCCGTTCAAGCCGTTCATGATCTCACAGAGCAGGGAGCAAGTATTGGAGTGGGGCTGACCCCCGGTGAAGAGGAATTCATCCAAAATTATGCGGCGGATATGGATGTCGATACCCCATTCGATAAGACAGATCCACCCGCAGTTAGCACTGATAAAATTTCCAGAGAAAGCAAGGTATCCTTTTGTGTATTTGCATTGATCTATTATTATTATTATTATTATTAGGCAATTAACAATTTATAATCTGCTTGAACAGATAGAACTAGTCAAATTACCGAGTTGGCTGAGATCATTCATAGAAAGCAAGTTTGGAGAGATTCACGCAAAATATGGAAACAATACTCACATCTTTATTCAAATGTTTGCAACTCGGTTGAATTATCGAAAAATGAAGCGTTGGACTCTATTACCAAATGATCAAGAAATGGACGAGATTCACAGGCATTTTGATGATGACCTTTACGGTGAGGTGGAGGGGGTCTTGGACAAGGAACTTCAAAAGGAACACAAAGATCCGGACCCGTTTAAAACGCAGGAAATCCTGAGTAAGTTTTTGGGCCATCCATGTAATTCTCACTTGGGTTGGACGAATCAAACGACGGTATTTTTTATCTCTTTCAATGATTAACTTCCTGTAGAAGTTTCTCCAGAGGAAAATAATCTCGAGTTGTGGTCACCACTTCTTATGCAACAAGCTGCGGATGCCCTTCGTGCCGTACTTCTAGCAGGAGCATCCGACTCTGAAGGAGAAGATCCACGGGTGGGAGAATGGGAGGATGACAGCCAAAAATTAGAGGAAATGAGGAGTACTCGAAAAAGTTTCATGTTTCAAAAAGATGACGAATCCATTTATAAGGTGGCTTACTCACAAACTTAGTTCTATTAATTTTTTTAATTCAGTCTCTGTATATTCTATCAGTTCATTAATAATTTGACAATCTGCAGGGCCCACATTGGGAAGATGTGGTTGCCAGAAAACAACGTTTTGCGGAGAAAGCAAGATGGGAGACTACATGGGAATTTACGCCACTGGAAAAAAAGAAACGAGTATTTTTCGAATCCTGTCGTCGGATTGATAACGTCGAAAAAGAGGTGAAAGACCCGGAAAAAAGTAAAAGCTCTCGAAAGAAGAAGCCAGATAAACAAAGAAAAAATAATGCGAAATCTGACAAACCGGAGAAAGAAACCGAAACAGGGAAGAAATCACTAACTGACTTTGAAGAGGAAAATGAAAACAGCCAAGAAGATGGGGATGACGAGGACTGGGAGGACGAATTAGACGCAGAATTGGAAGAAGGATGTTGCAAAACGGCTCGGCTACATTTGAAATACTATTCAACGGAGCCAGGTCATCCACTTTATCGTAAACCAATGGCAGAATGTGAGAGGAGGGCGAGACATTTTCGAGAGCGTGGCGTTGGAAAAAGGGCGTCCCGTGTGTACTTAAAGGTAGCAAAAAAAGATAAGTTGGGAAAATTAATTAGCGACGATTAAATACGTATTGATTAATAACAGGATCCTTGCAAAGGCCCGGTGTAAGTTTTTTTTCAAGTTTTTATATTTATTAGGGCTAACAAATCCAGATTCGTTCTCAATCTTAGAACACGCGTCACTCGGGAGTTACATCAAGTTCGACCGACTGAAGGGATTCATGCTTACGTTAATTTTATCACGGCTTCGATTGGTTTTCGATATTTCATCCTCGTAATTATTATGTTTAATGCCGTACTACTTGCGGCAGAAACAGGGGAACAAAAGGATCGACGGATATTTTGATTTTTTCGACAGTGTATAAGAAACTTTGACTAATGATTTCATTTGGGCATTGTGTTGTTTGCATATTTACATGTTTTATTTCAATTCCAGATATTTTTATCCATTTATTTGGTTGAATTCATACTAAAATGCTATTCAAATCCCTTGCAATACTTCCGATCTGGTTTTAACCTCTTTGACTTTGTAAATTTTGGTTTGCTCTCTGACAAAGGTATTAAGAAATTGATTGAATTCTGGATTTTTATTTCATTAAAATTGTTTGTTATACCTTTCCCTGCTTCATCATTTAGGCAATTATGGAATGGACGGGTGTGGGCCAAAAGGAAGTATGGTTTAGGAAATACGGTCGGTATTTCATCATCATTCGTGCAATGAGGGTACTTCGTGGCGTGAGTTTGTCGGTTCATACTCAGGTAAGAATACAAACATAATTTCCTCAAAATAGTGGACTGTTTTATCAACTATATTTTTGGCTATGCAGGTTCTTGTAATCGCTCTGGTCGAAACGCTTAAAAATCATGTCCTCTCTGTCATGGTTTTACTCGTTTTGCTCATGTACATCGCAGCAATTGTGGCTTATCATCTTTTTGCAGATGTAGAATCCCTCAATCTGGTAAATATATTTATATCTTCTGCAAAAGTGCGGTTTTGATAACAGATTTTATAATACAGACGTGGGGAACGGTGCCACAGGGGATGCTTCGACTATTTGCATTTGTCACTGTGGGTGGATTTTTATTCCAGTTTTTGTTTTGGTTAATGGTTTGAACGACTTACAAAAGTTTTTTTATGATTCAGATGGATGGCTGGACGGAAATCATGGACGAATTTGAAAAGGCTGATAAACTTCATGGAGGTCGACTTTTCTGCATGGTTTGCATTGTTTTTGGGAATTTTGTGTTCTCGAACATTTTTATTGGTGAGAATAAGTAGATGAATGATTTAATTGAATGATTTACGATTTATATATTATGATGTAACTGCTTGTTTATGTTTTGTAGCAATTATAATTATGCAGATTTCTGAAGCGACGGAAAAATTCCGAGTTAGTTTTTTATTTTTTGTTCGCCCATTTTTCAGCATTCCCTAATGAATAAAACAATTTTTCAGAAACGTCAAACGGATGAGTTGGAATCCAGCGTGTTTTTAAAACAGGAGTCAGTATTTCGTCGACAACAATTAGATATGAGGCAACTCCTTTCCCGACATAAATTGGGGCTGTCGGACGACTTTTACGAAATTGGGAGCAGATTCGTTCGACGCCTACGACACGATGATCTTGTGGACACTCGAGAAATTATTTTCTCTCCAATGTGGATGGACAGCTTTTATAAAGCTTCACAAAGGGCACATCATACATCAAATGTGTAAGAGTTGAAATTAATTATTAATATTCTGCTGGACAATTTTAACCATTTATTGATTCGATCCAGTCTTATGAACCTTCACCGAAAAACATCCGACAGACTTGTTAAACTTAACAATTTATATAACGAGGGAAAGTCTGTGACCCGTGGAATAAGCCGGGCTAGATATAATCGGTATTTAGATGTTAAAGCGAGGCTAGCACTGCTCAAACAACAATTCCTGGATTTGAGAAAAGCCACACCAAAACAAAACAAGATAAAACTGCCAGACTTGGTTTCGACTCAGGAACATGCACAACCTCCCCCAAGACCTCCGCCCTTGCCAAAATCACTTCGGAAAAGAAAGGAGCGCAAGTCAAGGAAGAGTGATGCCTAACAAGTTTATAATCTGTCAGTATTTTCTGTGGTATTTTTGTGTCTTGTCCACTTCTCACTGGAATGGGCGTGTCGTATTTTTTTTATTATTAGCGTTCTTTGAAAAAATTTAGTTCGTTAAACTGTAAATCGCTTATTCTATCCACTAGTACATTTGAATAAAATGTTTTGAAATTAATTAATGACTTTTATGCTCCTTGGTACGACGATTCACCACCCATTGGATTATTAGGGAAAGGATTATTGGGGTCTTGTTGTCGCATCATTTGCAATTGTTCTTCCTGAAGCAACACAATAAACCGAACCATTATCAATTCTATACTTCTGACGACCACTTTTAAATCTCATTTAATTAGCTTACCGGAGACAAAGGTCTAAACTGATCGGCTGCTAGTCGGCTAAACATAATACCAACGCCTTCAATCATGGCAAGAAGGACTCCTCCAATCAGCGCACTTCCAGCCATTGCGCCAACCCCACTTCTTGCAGCTGGAAAAAAATATAAATGCAAATAAATCAAAATTATACAATGATGCACAAAATCGCATTATCAAAATTTTTTAAAATTCGAATCTTCTTACCTAAAATCCCTCCAGTCGCAGCTCCACTTATAATAGCATTCCAAGGGTCTTCTTTTCCTCG
>JAAXNX010003782.1:0-10012 GCA_036491905.1 Folsomia manolachei
CTAAAAATGAGTATTGATGGCCTACAAATGGTGGACGTGATTTTTATAAATTCCCCTTGTTGCAGGCAACAAGTTCGGTACATCAAATCCATCCGTTCTCCATTAAATCCAGGACCTGTACGAAGAATTGAACAGCCCCTTCAACTCCGGGCCAACAACAGTTCCATTATCGAGGCGGATGACCTTGACCCTGACCCTGATTATTTAAGCGTAAGTATTTCAATTGATATGTTTGTTAATAGATACCCTTGAATCTCTCTAATTCTTAACATATTTTTAATTCAGGATTCTTTTTGTGTGGACAACGACGACGTGGAGTTTGCAGAGGTCGGAGTGTTCACTCAGGCGATGAATGTCGCACGTCAAGAAGTAATGAGAGAGGATGGATCAGCTAGTAAACGAAGACGAACACGGCGCCAGGCCCAAAGGGAAAGTCCTTGGAGAGTCACCCTGAACAAACCAACGACATCGACAACATCAAAAGCAAGAAAGAGAATAATTGTGCAGAAGGACTCCAGTGATGACGAGTAGTTCCCAGTTTTTTAATACACGTACCTCGCTTTAAATGTTTTTTTACTATCTTCTGTGATAAACTGGCTGTTACAAATTACGTTACAAATGTAAACAATACAAAATGCACTTCAAGGAACAAAGACTTGCAATCAATCATACCTTTATCATTACTTTTCGCATACATATTGACCATTTTGTTTGATGAAATACATCACAAAGTTGCATAAATAACAATCGCCAACCGCTGTAAATTCTAGGCTAGTTAATAAGTCATTCAACCACGTTGCAGTAAGCTCATCCATCATCCTAAATACCGGAACCATTCTTAATTGTTTCCTGCCAAACTAAATTGGTTATGAATGTTTCTATTTTGGTACTCTGTCAGTCAGCGAAGTAATTAAAACTGTAGTATGCAACAAATTTTAGTCATCCCAAGAATTATAACGATTTGTCTAATAACGACTAACCAGTTTTTAAACGAAAGGCCATGACTGAATCATGCAGTTCATGCTGTACTAGGCATTCCGGAACAATCTCTGTTAAAAGTTATCATGCAAATGGGAAAGTGTTAATCAGTCTCATTCGTTTAACAAAGTTAGCTTCGGTTGCTTAAAATTCTCAGAACTCACACCATGTAAAAATATTCGCCACAAGGAAGATTATTACCAACGAAAATCATGTTTTAATCCAACTCATAATTTTATTTCGGCGACCTGTTACTGGCATTTGGGTTGGTAATTTTGCAATAATTTTGCAATGTTGAAAAGCTTAATCCATCTCATCCAGCTTCAGAAATAATAATCGTGACAATCCGCTTCTTTGTCGTTTAGTTTGTTCACCAGTTTGAACTAGAAATGATTACGGAGAACTGGGATGAATACAATTCATCGATTAGACGGAATTCAAGCGAATCACGGGATAACAAAAGTTATGCATATGCATACCATACAGATATTGTCAACATTTTGTTTTGCTGCAGCTATTGAAACCCATTCAAAACAAAGAATTCAATGACATTATCCAGAAATTTCTAGAGGTTTGGAATAACAACAGAAACGAAAACAAAAGTTTCCTGCCCTCATTACCAAGTCTGATGTCTGATAATTGTTGTAATTAAGATTGACATTGGTACATATTGCGTAGTT
Organism: Folsomia manolachei; assembly: GCA_036491905.1. Lineage (NCBI taxonomy): Eukaryota > Metazoa > Arthropoda > Collembola > Entomobryomorpha > Isotomidae > Folsomia > Folsomia manolachei. The sequence goes on from JAAXNX010003782.1 coordinate 1,659, forward strand.
CCATAATTTTCCCCGTTTACGGTTACACTGGCTAAAAACTATTCTGTAAACAGACTTACAAAGTTTTAAAAGAATGTAAAATTTGAAGTCGAGCTTAATTCAATTCTAACTCTTTCTTTTACGTCTTGGCCTAAAAATGTCATCCAGAAAATCCAGTTTGAACCCCTTGAGTGCAGTTGCATTTAATTGTATGCAATGGAGGCAACGGTACATCGCAGTAGTGTTACTTTCCAAGTCTAATCNTAATTCAATTCTAACTCTTTCTTTTACGTCTTGGCCTAAAAATGTCATCCAGAAAATCCAGTTTGAACCCCTTGAGTGCAGTTGCATTTAATTGTATGCAATGGAGGCAACGGTACATCGCAGTAGTGTTACTTTCCAAGTCTAATCGGATCGCATTGCAGACAGCGTAAAAAATTTCGAATGATTTCCTTACACGCGCATTATTATCATGCTACAGATTTCTTTTTACAATAATTAGTTTTATTTTTAGAAGGCTTTGTTAGTATGTCAAAATACCATTATTATAATGGCCAACTACAGACAAATTCAATTGGGTAAATTCTAGTTTTGCTTAACTCATTTTGTCAGAAACATTGACTGCATCTACAAAGAATTAGGTTATTGTCACATTGCAATGAAATCTGTACCGGCACCTAACATTAACTTACTTAACCATTGACATTTTAAAAATAAGGTTATCTTCGCTCATGGATTCATGTCCATCGGTTCATTGGTAGTTTGATGATTGAAAACAACGTCATTAACAGAAATGAATAGAAGATGATGACCGAATATGACGTAATTTCTAAAGATAAGTGATAACACACCCCCAATAAACTTGCTTGACCTACTAAATGACAGATAAGGCAGATATTTTATCAGTAAATTGATAACTTTGAGCTCGTCCACTTTTTAGGAAAATATTTACGATTCAATTACGCCTGAGAATGACGTTAATTTGCCTAATTTTTATTGGAAAACATGCATCGGCCCATTACTCGAGTTGCAATCTTGCATCGCACTTTGCAAAATGAAGTAAAGTTCACAACTTTTTATTTGAAAATAAAACAGCAGAGATTAGATTGCAATTTTTATCAAATTCAATCTGTTTCTCGTTCCAAAGTTAGTTGTATAAACTTAAGTTACCATTGCAAACGTAAAGATATCTCCCCAATGGTAATCCGTCAGACGATGGCGAATGAGAAGATGGTGCATATACCACAACTGATACTGGAATTAAAAAAGTAGCTATATACGCAAAATCTGTTTGGCAATTTATAAAAACTTACGATAGACATTCCAAATCCTAATGCAAAATTCCACATGACAAATCCAAGATACTCCTTTAGCCAAACACTGACTGTGCAAAGTGTGGGGAATAATCCGCAAGATAAAATGAAATATATGGCAATCCCATTGTTCAAAATTGCTCGATTTCTCATCCAAACTTTATCATTCTGTGTTTCATTTAAAGGCAATCATTATTTGAAGATAAACCTTTCTTCTAGGAGTGCTAATCAGGAATTGGGATCAATTATATTTTTGCCAACCATTTTCGCCTGTTCAAAGATATCATGATACTGTCTGATCAGGGAAGAATAGGTCAGAAATCCTCGTGTATCCGAGCGTCCATAATAAGTAGAAATCCAGTATTGCTCCTTGTTTTCTTTACACCCAGTAAACATTGCCCAATACGGCATATTATCCAATTGCCTGTCGTACTTTACTCGGAAGTATGTAATGAAAAAGATGCTGGCAAGAATTAGTCCGATATGATATTCAAAAATGACTTTTTGAGTCGTTGGAGGCTGATGCATGTAAATAGCCGTGGTTAACTGGGCCATAGCCATTGTCTAGAAATTATGTTAAGATTCAAAATTATTAAGAAATGAAAGAGCTCTGACCTTGCCAAATTACCTGAATAACGAATAAAACAGCGTTGAAGCTACGACAGGTATTGAAATACCGGAATATCCAGGGTAAAGCCATGAAGGGATACATGGGAAGTGCAATGAAGAAATAGATTAAACTAAATTAAAAAGATATTTTGTTAAATTAACTTCAATTATGTCACCAACTTCATAATTAGAAACTTACAAGAAGGGCAGAATATTTCGCCAGTCCTTACTCCGCATAAAATTGCAAGGACCATTCTTGTTCCCTCTGCCATTCAGGTGAAGCCATTGTAAATCTGATACATTTTAGTTAATGCAAAATATCATAAACTTACTCGCAATGGTTTCGAATCACCGTCAAGTAGAAAAGGGTGTAAATCGCTTGCATTATCCGGAGTGAAGGGACTCCAACTTGAATCCTGTGCCAGGGTGCAACATCTCTAAAGTAGTCCAACTTTTGATCCAGATACATCACGAGCTGATTAATTTTGCTACATTTCTGCAAAAGAGGAATCATAAGATAACCAATGAGTAATTTGTCGCCGACAAATTGTCGCAAGTAGTTTCCTGCTCACAGTTTGATCCTCATCTTGAAAAATGCTCAGTGGACTCTCACTATCTGCAATGGAAGGAACAATTGGTGGCGAGAATTGCACATCATGCCTAAACTGATCCACTCCATCCTCCGGAAATGTGTCATAATGAAAGTCAAACGTGGGCGAGGGTGGTGGTCGAAAACCTCCGTGAAACGCTTGTGGATGAACATTCCTAACTTTGGGATAAGGTTTTATCGGGTTAAGTCCCAGATACGGGTATCCTTTCTTGTTAATCTTGGCTTTGAGTTGTCTATCCATAAATCCACCGTTGGAAGGGTAGTCGAAATGCCCGTAAAAATTTGCACGCCTTTTCTTAATGTCACGGTACAATAATGGTCTCCATTGTCGGTGAGGGAGACCGAGAACCCATCCCGTCTCTGGGTCGGCGTCTGGTTTCTTGGTACTTCGCATGAAGTTATCGGTGCGATAATCTTGGATACTTATTTTTTGAAAGAATTCAGATGAAGGCCATTGTCTCAGTATGGGTTGACGGATGGGATGCGTGTCCACGGGGGGAGGAAGAGGTGGGGGTGGTCGGACCAGAAAGAGCCGATTCGGGTAGTGGCGATAGTCTCCGTGCATCTTGAGGAAGAATGGGTTGGGCCAGTAGGGGTTGTTTATGATGGGTTGGGGAAGAATGTTGAGACCGGGGACCCAGTCCATGACTAGGACAGGTTAGGGATGATTTTTAAGGGTATCATTGTGATAAATTGTTACACAACCATAGGCTGGAAAGGGTTGTATCACTGTTAAAGAAATGATTTTGTGACACTTACGTCTCAAGGCTTGCTTCATATACGCCTCCATATTTGCTTGACCGCGTGATGGCGTGAATGAAGCAGTCAGGAATTAACCACTTAACAGTTCTGCTTAATTAACACGCAGAGCATGGGTATCCTTTTGTAACTGAAGCCTTGAGAGCATGCTTTCTCCCAGCTTGGTACCACAGAAGTGCCCATAGATCCAAGATCTTACTTTGCGAATCACCAACGGCGACACACCATTTGCATAACATTCAACGCCAAAGCACCCGAAAAAATCAGAATTTTTTTCAAATCCCAGGAATAAAGCAAAAGCAACCACCGTCAGAAATACTGCACCAAATCCTCGCCTGCCTATTCACCCCACTCAAGGTCCAACCTCTCACAGACGCCATCGCCCCACAACCACCCAGAACTCTTCAAGATGAGTACGCCAGGCGTAAGTAGCTTATCATTCTTTCTCTGCCATTTTTGCCCGTCGTCGCCCAACATTTTTTTAATTTTTACAGAAGAAATGCTGCGACATTCCAATCCTCCCAACTTGTCCACCGGAAGTTAAAGAAGCTCCCAAGGACAACTGTGATAACCCACCCCCGCCAAAAGATGAGTGTAAGGAACCTCCCAAGAAGGATGACTGTGAAGTCCCTCCTCCACCAAAGGATGATTGTAAAGAGCCTGAGCCTCCAAAGAAGGATGACTGCGAGAAACCTCCCCCACCCAAAGATGAGTGTAAGGAACCTCCAAAGGACAAATGTGAAGAGGGTAAAGGTGCAAAAATTATTTTTGCATGAAATACATGTGATAGTGATGTGTAATTGTGTATTACATTTTTTTGCAGTTAAGCCCGCATGTCCCTCAATGGCGGCGGCGAAAGGTATTCATTTTTCTTTTTTATGTTAAAAAAATCAAGTGTGCTTATGATTCATGAATCGTACCATATCGAATACTTATCAATGTTATGCCATACCAATGAACAATCAATAATTTTGGATTTTATTTACAGAAGGAAAAAAAGGCACTTGTGACGCAGATTGTTTGGGAAAGTAGCAGACTGATTGACTTTAAATACCTACTACAAAATCACGAAACGAAAATCTGTAAATTAATCTGGAACGAAGGAACAGGGCTTTGCCATCCTGTTTCATAGAACGATAATCAATTCCAAAGGCTAAGTGTTGATACTATTTGAAACGCTACAAAATGTGATAAATCACCAAAATTCTTATTATCAATAAAAAAATTAAAACATGAAAAAAATTTAATGGCACAAAATCTGCTGGCTTAAAAGGTTTTCATTTAAATAGATACGCACCTTTTTTATCAATGATATTGATGCTGGATGATTAAGATTAGGAATGACGTTAATTAGCGAAATTTTATTGCAAAACATGAGTCTCATATCTCTTGCAAAATTGCAAAAATAAACCTACGTAACAAGTTGGTTGATGTATGGTGGTAAAATCTTTGCTTTAATCTATGTTTAATGTATGTTCACCACTTACATATTTAGCCAGTTACACAACACTCGGTTTGATACATAAACCTAAAGTAAGACGTAGTTCAACTTAACACAATTTTGTTTAGCAGTCACAGTACAAATATGTGAGCAATCCCAAAGAATTTCTTGTCGAGAAATCAATTTCTTGTCGTGTTTGCAAAATGTTTTGTAAACGGTTTTACAGCTCATTTTGTTTTCATTTCTATTTTGGTCCATCTACTAGCTGACAAACAATGCTGTAAAAGATCTTATTTGGGAGATATTTTATTACACAAGTTCCACACATCAATTGTCCATTGTTCCTCCACGGCAGAGGAATAACTTTCCTGCGTCACATTCCCATTTACGCCTTTGTTTTATGTGGCTTGTGATTTACCAGCCCCTCATTAAATCTGATCTTCTTGACAGCATTTCTGTATCTAACAAGATGAGTGAATTGAAACGGGTATTGGGATGGATTACATTACATTTCCTGCATAATATAGAATTACGTTCCTAAAATTACTACTTGCTAAATGGAGCAGTAATATATATTGTTAGCAGCCGTGTTTTTAGTGTTAATTGTCCACCCATCAGGTGACTAGCCAGACAAAAATAGATCACAGAAATAATCAATGTGCAATGAACTTGGTCTGGTAATTTTATGAGATACGTTCAAATCTCATAAACCCAAGGAATAATGTAAAAAGTAAGGATATAAACATTTTACGTACTTGGTAAACAAAGTGATGCCAGAATTGAGGAGGTTATTATTTTGTGGTATGCAATTTTGAATGGAATTCGCATTCTGGAATTCCCAAGAAGCCATTTCTTGCCAATAAAGACCATAGTCGAACATGCATGGGTTTCCCAGCCACATCATATCTCATCATATATTGCATTGCATATTAACTTTTACGGATTGCGTAATGTTGTAGCGTATATTGTTGGGGTTCAGCAAATCTGCAGTAACGATAAGAAAAACGATGTGGAGTTTCCGTGCATTTTTTTCTTTGAACCGTTATGCAAATAATAATTTTATTCACAGTGTAATAAACGAAGCAGCCGGAATTTTATGCAATCATGATATTTTCCTAATAACGTGGAAAATTTGGATAAATCGGTCCAAAAATTCCCTACTTCTGAACGATTGCTTACACCACTTGTACTTGACCTCCACAGTAATTTTATGATCATCTGTTCGTCTGCACAAAGATGCTCAACTACTAAAATTGAATTTCAGCCTTTTACAAAAAATGTTACTACCTCATAAAAAAGTCAAATGTCAATTCATTACAGTCATGAAGTTATCCCCCCTTTTCAAATAAGTCAATTTTGTGAAAGGATTCAGTTCCTTAAATACTCCAAAATGCTTCCAATACTAATAGGTTCAGTTAAATTGCTAAATGTTTTTCGAACCACGATCGTCTTCCACAAGCCATCTCAATACTTGTAGTTAATCACGTAATTACATTATCAAAATACATGGCGAATAACACTAGCAAATCTTTGGAAAAATCAATTTTCAGCCAATTAGTACCACGCGGTGATCTAGATCTAATATTTGAATAAGCATCTTTATGGTAAACTACAATTGTTGCCTTAAAGCCAATTAAAGTTAAAAATAGAATCTAGCAAACTTCTTGCAAATATAACTGCCAATTTGTTAATAACTGCCAATTTGTCACTGTCATTTAAATTTCAAGTCAGCAATTACCTAAATGCAAGTCCTTAGAAATTGTGCACAATTAAAGATACACACCCTCTACAAAAATTACCACCAATTAATCCCACTTAAAGGATTTAATTTAATAATGAAAAAGGGTCCAATTAACACTAGAGCCCATCCTACATCATTACCATCGCCCGACATTATTTTGGCCCGGTCGACGGCCACGGTCCACGTCATAACTAAAACGCCGTATTATGCAGACTTTAATTATGGCAGTTCATCCTTTGACCACGGGTTCTACATTCGTAATTATCTCAACATTTTGTACTATCTGCTACTCGTCCCCTTTAAAATAGTGGAGGATCAAGATGGCCAACCCATTTTTGAAGAATTTCTACCTCAAAAGGCATGAAATTCAGTCAATAATAATTTTCATAATAAATTCTGCTTCATAATGAAAAATGATGTCACAGATTGTCTGCGGTTTGGTCCATATTCTTGTCGGACTCTATACTTTGGGCTGCGTCCGTGGCGAGCTGGTTGATTCCCTTGTAAAACGACCAGAACAATTGTTTGGATGTGTGTCACACTTTTTTGGAGTAATTGGATCGATTGCATTTTGCAGAACTTTTTTTGCAAAAGATAAATCCAGCGTGCTTAAAAATGCTTTCTCCAACAAATCTGATAATGGGGTACAATTTCCTTTACCATTAGCTGACCTTTGAGAAAACATATGTACAGGATAAATGTCTTTAATTACAGCACAGGCACTGGAAATTATTTATTATTTGCATTATACAACTATGCAAAATTATACTATTCTTCTACGTTTTATATGGTAGCGTTGGGGCGTTTAAGGATTTTCAGAACTTTCTCCACATAGCATGGACAAGGGTTCGGGTACTAACTTTTCAGGACGAGATACACAATTTTTATGGGACCGGAGGAATTTTTACCCCTGGGGGTATTGTTGCTGTTAGCGGTAAGGTCAACAACACGACAAGTTTGGCAAATAACATGTCTGCCAAAACGTTAACAAATCTTCAAGTATCTTCTGTGGTCATCATGTTTGGCATGGATTTGTTTCGAACGTTTCTTGCCATGGGATATGACTGGATTTTAATGATTCTTTGCTTTGCTGCGTATCAAAAAACTAAACACTTGAATGTTGTGGACGATGGAGTTGACAATGCATCCCTGAAGGTTATATGTGCAAATATGTGCTAAAAAATTGGAGAAACTTCCATTTTGTTGGTATCTTATTTAGTATTGGAAAATGCAGCTTAACACCGCAATGGATGGAGTGGAACAAGTGAACTCGTTAGCTGGTCCACTGATTTTATGGATTTTTGGCCAAATAATTCCATTCATTGCTGCGAAAGGCATTGATGTTTTAGAATCGCAAGAATATCTTCAATGGGCGATGATCTTTGGGTATGCACTGTTTTACGGGACGATGGGATACTTTGCGGCAGAAGCACATGAAAAGGTGGGATGAGATTACAAACATTGTGATTTTGTGCGATTATAAAACTAGTAAAATTCAGGTTCAACAAAGCTCAGCAACATATTTAAAGATGGTGGCGAAAGGGTGGGATCGGGATCCTGATCTTGAAAATCATGATGACATTGCTCAGCCTCAAATTGGTAGCAGGACAATGGAAATCATGGTCGCATCAGAACTAACCATGTCTCAGAAGTACATCCTGGAGAAGATATCCTGCATGGAGGAAAAATAGGGAAAGGGTCTGACATTTTGTTGTGTCCATCGGAAAGGAAAATGGGTTATCTGATCGCTGCTGCGAATAAATTTAACAAGGGACAAAATCCGAAAACTATCCTAGCAAATGTGCTTACTACAATTTTGCTTAATCCAGAACCATTGATTTTGGAAGTGAGTTTATAGCTGGATTATTTTAATGACAGTTGAAGTATGTGGTTATAAGATTT
>JAAXNX010003783.1:0-10011 GCA_036491905.1 Folsomia manolachei
CCTAATTATGGCTTTTTCTTATTTCTAGGAGTTGAGAGCGCGTCCCCAGAAGAGAAAGTGTACTGTCGCTTCAGAAATAAGGAATATTCTCCAGGAGACTCTTGGGTTCCGGCGTCAACCACCTCGTACGGATCCAATTGCATCATTTGCACGTGTCTGCAGGTAACAATGATCCACAATTGGATCAGTAAAAGATTCACATCTCACAAAATCCTCCTTTTGGTCATAGACTGGCCGGCTAAACTGCACAAAGCAAGCCTGTCCTGAAGACTGTAGCCCGGACACTCCGCCCCATTTGGCGCATCCTTGCTGTAAAATGTGTGCCGAGCCGGGAGATTCATCTTCTTCCTCATCATCCGCTGGTGGGGGTGGTCCTGTTTTGACTGCAGCACCCTCCTCCGGTGAGGAGGAAGACGAGGATACGGATTTGGTCACGGAAAACTCAGAATTTGTCTCATGTCTCCATCAAGGAAAGATTTATCGGGATGGAGACTCGTTCACGGCTAACGTTTCTGGTCTACCGATCCAAGCCACTGATCAATGTATGCAGTGTGTCTGCCAGGTAAGCTCAATTCTTATCAGTTGCAAAAGCAACCGTTGCCAAGCCAGCAGTGACACATTAACTGTTTTGCAGACAGGAATGGTTCTCTGTCAAATGAAGGCTTGTTCCAGTTTTAAATGTTCGAGCAACGCAATAATTGTTTTGCAGACTGGAATGGTGCTCTGTCAAATGAAGGCTTGTTCCAGTTTTAAATGTTCGAGCAGTGGGAGTGGCTCCAGTTCTAGGGGTTTCTCGCTAACATCCAGTTTTGGAGGTGGGGCCGGTGCGACTCAAGCCACGATTGAGGCTTGTTGCCAAAGATGTGCAGGTGGGTATAACGAGATTATTTATTAATTAAGGGTACTAGTTCCTAATTCATTATTAGCAGCATGTCCAGTATTCCTAGTTTATTTGTTCCCATTTTTCTGACACTTGTACTTATTCCGTTGAACGGAGTTATCTCAATCTGGACTGAATCACATTAGTTTGACTTGTGTTTGACACTGAGTGACTAGTGGGACTGAATTAGGTTGAATAATCAGGTCACACCTGTGCCCCGTGGGCGTGTTGATTGGTTATCGGCTCAGAAGACAAATACGAAAAATATTTGGGCAAATAAAGGACATGTTTCAAATGCTCTACTTTTCCACAATTGCTGGATAACATTCTGAGATAGTGGATTGATCTATAATTCCAATTATAGTTGTCATGGTAACATATTGGCACGAGTAGGTGCGTGGAGGATTTCTTTTTTCGTAGTATTTTTAGTACCATTTTCGGAGAAGACGCACTTGAGTAATTACGCAGCAGTAAGAGAACAACACGTCCTTTATAGTATCTTATTTTCTTGTACCCTGAAACCTTTCCTTCCCAGAAATACCCTGTTATTGAAACCTGAACATCTCCGTCTTGCCTGAGTAAATGATGGGAGCAAGATCAAAATTGGCTGCCAATCCGAATAAAATGAGAAATATAGCAAACAACCAATCTTTGGCTTTAACATTCTGCTGTCAATGCGTAAAAACATGTTCCCCATCTCATTCCCGTTTAGATAAATAAGTTGGAGTTGGATCAGGTAGCTGAATGCGTGGAGTGAGTGAGTGAAAGTGAGTAAACGGAGGATGGAATGATAAATGAGAGCCCATTATTACTTGGAGAGAGAGCAGAGTTCTGCTCAATGACAAGCTTGTGGGATGGAAAGGTTTTAGTGGATTTATACTGAAGTTGTGTGGGTGGATGAATGCGAGGCAGATAAGATATTTGACTGTATTGAGCATCCATCTATAAAGTGGTTACAAGTAGATAATAGGAGTACACATTTTAAGAGTATTTTGGATTCTGATGTTTTGCGTAGTTTCCGGATTCAAGCTTCCCCTGGATTTGGAGGGATGAATAAGTTTATTTTCCAGGATTTCGTAAAAAAGACTTATGCTAGAAGTGAAATAAGGAATTGAGGATATCGATATGGCAGCATATTTCCCTGCTATTACAAAACCGCTTGCCCTTATTTAGTAATAATTGTGAAAACATATTCCTTCAACTCATTTGTTTCTAATGAAATGAATATCAGGCTAACCCATGCATACTTGGATATCAAAAGTGTAAAATAATCAGGCTTCAACGTAATCCCAACATTGTTGCGTGGAAAGCTTTTACGAGTAGTCATCACAAGGAAATAATGCCCAGGTTCAGACTCCTAAGCAAGTGATTGATTACACACTTTATACTCCTTCATTGGGGTTGGGATAGGTCAGCATCAGTTTTGGGATTAACAACCTTTTCCTCGTGAATCCAGTCAGACTTCTAATCTTCCTCCAGAGTGTTGCTTTGTATGAATTTATTCACTGAATTATCCAAACATCCACCCACGCTCCGATAAAATGCTTCTTCTCTCCCATAAACAGTTGTTGGAAAGTGGACGTGTGTGAAGCATGTCCGGTTTTTGTAACAGGATCCCCTTTCACGGGATGTAGTACTCTGTTTAGATTAGCTCTTTCTGTTTACACCAGTCCACGAGTCATGTCCCGTTTCTATTGGTAAGCAGGAGTCAGGAGAAAGTGGATTAGAGTAGGTATCCCATTCCTGTTGAAAGGCAGAGTTGCTGTATTCTAGACAACAGCCACCTTTGTATTACTAATATTTAGCTGAGCTCGTGTCCTTAGTGACGTCAATGAATGGTACTATTCTGAGATGCTTTCCAGGTGGAATGGTAAATTGTATTCCACTCACTCATCCCGTAATCATTTTGAACTCCAGACAGAATCTGACACCTTCTTTTTGTAATGTGCACTAAAACTGTACGTTAAAATGTGCATTAAAATGGATGAAAGCAAGGAACTAAAATCTGTATAACGTTCCAAAATATTTCAGCCTGGAGGAAACCCCGTTCCGAAGCCAACACTCAGAGCAGTTATCCTCCTCCTCCCACTGCCAACAATAGTTGGAACAATGGCCACTCTGCGGCCAGAGTCCGATCTCCAAACCATGACTCATCTTCCCACCGTTTTGGTGATGGTACAACCCCACCAGTAACCCGGAGTGGGTCCTCGCCCTCCTTTGGCTCACTGGAAAGTTCCATCACATTCAGGGATGGAGGTGGCGTCTCTGGGGGCGGATTAGATAATCTAATTCCTTCCTCGGCTTCCACACGAGATAAAACAAGTCAAGGCGATGATTGTGTGTCGGCTGGAAGGTAAATTATTTCATAATTAGTCATCAGTGAGGTATACCCTGTCAATTTAAAAATTTCTCTGTTTCCATAGATACTACTCCCACGGCTCCAGTTGGCATCCTAGTATGGGTCCCTTTGGCCCCATGGAGTGCGTTTCTTGCACCTGCTCCCGCGGTCAGATTGATTGTGGCCGACTTAAATGCCCACCAAAGAAGGAACTACCTTGTCCTAAGCCACTGAAGGTGGAAGGTCATTGTTGCCCTATTTGCACCTCCAGCATGTCAAATGGTAGCCATGGTTACTCCCGAGTTACTTTGTGATTGATAAGGTGTCTAATATTTGACATTTGCTTGCCAACAGATGGGTCAAAGATGTGCGTCCCTGAGCGACAGGAGGTTACTGCCCTCCGATCTCATGGGATTGGCTTGAACAACACGGAACATCTTAACTTTGCTTTTATTAAGCAACGCCCCTCCCCACCCTCTGGAGGAGGAGGTGTCGTGGATTTACACGAGTGGACGCTCAGTAGTCAGGGAGAAATTAGTGGATTCTCTACAAAATATATTTCTCTACCTGACTGGAATGAGATTAAAACCAGGAGGATTTTTACGACGTTGGGTGCCACTAATGAGAGTTAGTCACCTGTTGCTATGGTTACCATAACTAAGGAGTTGGTAAAAATCAATTTTTGTTGCAGAGAACCTTGATAAATTCACGAGACGAGAAAAGAAGTTGGAGAAGAGATGCGTGACCCGATGCTCAGGACGGATCTCAAGTCTGGAAAGATCTCTAAGAATACACAGACTGGTCGCGAGGAAGGCTTGTCTCTCCCATGAAAGATTGGTGGCCAATAATTAACCTTTAATTTGTGCTATTGTTGTCAAAGGATGTGGTGATTAGGAGGAGTTTGTTGCCTGGGTAGCTTGTTGACCGGCACGTTAAGCTAACTATCCGCCGTGAACTGCAGATAATCACTGAAATTTCGTTATTTATTGTGACACAATTTGGCGGGTGTCATTGGCTTCATTCATTTTATAGCGTTTCAAGAAGCATATACTTAAAAAATGCCCTTGGTTTTAAACCCCGATAGTTTGTTACAAACTAATTTATTGACTGCTACAGATTATAATTTGCGATGAACTTCTGTGTACAATGTTTTCATTGTGATTCCATTGCTATATTCATTATGTCGTTAGAATCCGTATATAGGCGCAAAGGCAAGATAAGTATTAAACGGAGCTGAAGCAACATTAGTGTCAAGGTTATCCGACAGTTGTTTTGTTGTCCTGTAACTGTTATTTGTTTTATTTTTCAGTAATATTCCGGAAAGACATGAATCTATCTGGATCTTTTATTCTTCTGTAATATTTTGAAAATATATTTTAATTGACTTCGTTATCCTCGAAAACTTGTAGATGTATCACTTTAGAAGAGAGTTTTATTTCGCAAACGCTTCATTAATACCTTATTCCCAAAAATATTTATACTTTGCATTTTTTATTACATTTTATAACCTGTCGACATCATACAATGAAGTTTAGTAATTATTGAAACAGTTTTCTAGAATTATGAAATACCTGGGATAGTGTAGTTTTATTTTATTTGTAAAAAATAAATATTTAAAGCTCAAACAGGCGATGTGATTAAGTAGGCGTTGATTTTTTAGAATTTCTTGGTGACCATGGCAAGCCCAATTGCATTTATTCGGTTGGATTCAGTCTCTGTAATAATATTACCTTGCCAAAGTCGGTGTAATATTTCTAGTCGCTTTGCCGACTAAATTCCTTGGTCTCCTTGAAATGTTATGCCTGCAACTGTGTAGATCTGGAAACAAAGTCCAACTGTAATCAGCTCAATCACGAACATATCCGTTCCACACGAAGTTATTGATCAACTGGAATTGACTTTTTGTCTTACAATACATAGTCCTCTCTCTGCCAATTCTATGACCAAAGCGTTGCATGCAAATATTCATCTGGTTTGGAAACTAAACTCCATTTTTAGCCCGAGTAAGGGCTTATGTAATCTTCAAATCCGTTTGTCCGTGGGTTCTTCCGATAACTCTCGTTAGAGTTATCTGAATGACTCCAACTCGATTTTGTACACATGTGAAACAGGTCGTATTATAAATTAAGTTCGAATATGAGCGTCGTAAGTTTAGGGACCCATTTTCCTACATAGTGGAATTAGTCGTTCATTAAAATGCCGTTAATAAGTTTATGACACAATACCAAACCAGTAAACTAGATACACCTTGCTCAGGCTAAATAAGGCTGCACTTGAGGTTTTTTCTATTTTTTATTTTTAAGGATAAGTATAATAAATTCAGTTGATCAGAAAATAATGCGAAATTACACTTAAAACTTCTCTCACTTCACGTCAATTTGTATTTGATTCAGGAAGGAGTATGTAGGACTTGATTAAATCTTAATATTGATTTTTTTCGGATTGTTTCAAATTTCTTTTATTTCCATGCGAATTGTTTCATATTGCTAACACTAATGAATTTTTTGGTACATATCAGTTCTAATATCTTAAACGTCGACAGCGCCAGAAAATCAGACTGTTTAATACGATGTCTATAAGCTTATTAATTCTTAGAGACAATGCGATCTTAGGGTCATGACTTTTACAACGATCTTGGGCACGATAATATCCATACATAACGAGCAGCCGGGTCATGTTAGCCTTCCCCATAATTTGAAAAAACAGTTTTAGGAAAGCCTGTATTTGTAGTCTGCGGGTGCCAAAATTTTGAAGCCCATCTTGCATTTGCTGATAAAGCATTAACATTAATTCATAAAAATAATAGAATGCATCATTGAAGATGTGTCGACAAGTTTGCTCGAACCTATCCATGTCCTCAAAATCAATTGCGTCCTCCAACCTTCTTAAAGTAGCATACAAACGGTGGAAGATGGGAAGTTCAATTCTGAATGTCACCTTAATTTTCTCAAACCATTCCCTTAATTTATGGATACCTCTCTGGAGGTCACCTTGTATAACTAACTTTAAAATGTCGGTAATTTCCAAGAGATACGGGTCGTCTTGTGCGAGTTGAGCAAGAAGTTGATCAGTACTGAACATTTCATTTGCCTCCTGCGGAATAATTCCTAGATAGCTTACCCTGGATATAAAATTTGAAAACAGTTCCGGATTATTGTAGAAAAACTTTTCATCCGTATGCCCCATAATGGTTGTCATCTGGTTTAATTCGGATTGCGTCATGACATCTAGATCTGCACCTTCAACAATAAATTGAGCACAGATTTTTGAATATTCTGATTTTGTAAATTTTTGGACGAGCCTATGAATGGAGATGTTTGGTGTTTCGTATGCTATCATGGCATATTTTTTCAAAAGAAACAAGCAAGGCTGCAAATCCCTATCAATTGTTTGGCGTTGTGGATTTTGATTATTGGTTTCAATAATGTTTAAAAAGGTTTTGAAACATTCAGCCGTTATTCCGTCCGGTCTCATGAGGCAGAGGATTTCCATCAACTTTGCCGCTTTTTGTCGGATATAAAATTTGAAAACAGTTCCGGATTATTGTAGAAAAACTTTTCATCCGTATGCCCCATAATGGTTGTCATCTGGTTTAATTCGGATTGCGTCATGACATCTAGATCTGCACCTTCAACAATAAATTGAGCACAGATTTTTGAATATTCTGATTTTGTAAATTNCTTTGCCGCTTTTTGTCCTACAGCTCCGTGATTTTCTTGAATTATTTTCATGGTTAGACTGACAATTAAGGAAAAATTCTGATCATAGCCATCAAGACGAATCGGAATCTTCAACAAATTCCTCTCCACAACCAGTTCTTGAATGTAATCTTGTATTCCGTAGCTATTGAATTTTTCATTTTGCTGGGCATTAATGTAGGCAACGCTTTGTCGTATAGCCAAAGCATGGTTTCCCATCTCTTCGCACAACGCATTGATATCCTCGGTAGATGGTGTTTGCATAAAACATTTCCGTACCAAATCTTGGGCGTCGTCATCCTTCAGGACATTCAACTTCAGTTGTTTCGCTTCGCCGGATAGTATATCGATTCTTCTAGATGTAATCAACACAAAGGCAGAATGTTTGGAAACTTGAATTGCTTGCAAAAATTCTTCATATGCTTCATCCACGTTATCGATAACCACCACCCAGCCAGTGGATGAATTGGCTGTTATCTTATCTGATATTTGAACAATGAGCTCATTGAATGGATTTGGTGCTTCTTCGTTGGAAATAGGGATTCGAAGAGCTTTAGCCAGGCGACTCAGTGACGGCCTTAGATCTGATGCACCGTCTCCATTCAACCAAGTCAAAGCTGGTGGGTGTTCTTTTTCGGCTTGAAGTTTGCAGAATTGTCGACAGAGCTCGGTCTTCCCTTGACCACCCATCCCAGAAACGACGCAGATTCTGCGTGGATCGGAACTCTCGAAGTACTTGTTAATTTCTTCAACTTCTTCAATCCTCCCAACAAAATATGAACTAGGTGGAATAACGCCGAAGCTAATTGGTTTTATAGGAGTTGATGTTGAAGCCTCATTGACAGTGATCACAGCATCTTCTTTTCCCAATGCTCCAACTGAATCTAAACGACATTTGATTAGTATTCTAAATTGGTACTGCATTTTAACAGCATCATTATCTTACATGATGCAGACATAAACTCGTTTGCGTTTAATATTTCCACTAGGTTTCGCAACGTGGGTGATGTGCTTTTTATCCAGATTTCCAAAATCTAGTGCATTAAATAAAAAAATTTATGTTCATTTCATATTCTTGGACATTGAAATTGAAAAAAGAACAAATCAACCTTTATGAAATAGTCTTGCGCGGAAGACACAAACATTGCGAACTGATCCTCCAACTGCTTCCGAGTTCCTGTAGGTATTCCCAATGCAATTGCAAACGTAGTCTTGTCTGTTAGCAGGAGATCATCATTGCACAAGATTTTCGCAATTTCCGACACTCCCACAACACTCGACATTTTCACAGTTTATTAAGACGGAGTTAATTACACTGAAAAAAGTTGGCTGAAGGACTGAAAAATAACGAAACACGCAACTTGTAATGCGCGTTCTCTCCTCAGATAAGCATTCAACAGTTTTATCAAATAATGCCAGAAAGAGAATTAGATTAGATAAAAATCGAATGAGAAGTATGTGATAAAGTGTTGTTTGCGTGAATCCTGTGGCAATCAATCAAAAAAGATAATAAGTGTGATCCATCTCATTTTGAATTCTCAACGTTTTAAAACATCGTGAAATATCTCTCCCAAAACTGCGAACTTGAGGTTGAACCAACTTTTGGACAACGGAACCCCATATAATACGAAAGACTTACATTATAAATAAGGTGGAAAAAGCCAGATCTGTGAATAAGAGAATTTAAGATGTTGGGAAAATGATAAAAATTAAAATACCTTACACTCATTAATCATTATTTAGAACATAAAGTTATTCCATGGGATCAGTTAGTTAGCTTAGCTGTCTCTGGCTGCACTATAACGTGAATCAGTAGGAATTGAGTAAGGTTTTTGTGTATACTAATTCTAATCGCTAAAGTTCTCATAGAATTTTTGGCGCAATGGTGTCTTTAGCATTAAAATTTCATTGTTTTTGCTACGAGGTTGGCCGGTGATTTAAAGTTTCGTCAATTTTGTTCAAATTCAGTACCTTAGCTTTTGAATATTCTGATAGAATGAAATAATGGCTCAATTTAAATTGGACGACTGCAGGGTACAGCTCCTTATATTTCGGAAACTCAACATTTATGTCGTAATAAACTTTCCTGCACTGATGAAGTTAATTTTTATCATGCAAATCCATATTTGAGTGTTGATAAAAGATAAGTTTTATCACGCAATGAAACATCTTTTATTTGCGTCGTAACCACAACCCATTCATTGGTTAAAATCACATTTCCTCGCAATGTTCACAAAACAACTTTACCAAATTTACGTTTTCCACAGACTATTGTCCATAATCTCGAAAACGTCTCAAAATACCGGACTAGTTTTTGACAGGGGACAGGCTTATATTAAATTCAAAATTTGTTTCAGTTGTTTCATAATTTTCATAGGAGTATTTATTTATATTGAAGGTATGAAAGTTATAGTACCTCCAAATCCTTATGAGACGATTACGGTTAGGGATAGGCCAGAAAATAGATGTAATGTATTCGAAGGGGCTGGAGTTTACTTAAGGTTAACTCAAAGCAACGGCGACACAAGTATTTTTCAACGTTGTGGTGGTCTACTGTCTTGTGTTTTTGGGCTTATGATCGTCATAGTTCGATTTCTTAATGCGGTTTTCACAAAAATGGAAATTGGCAGGCCTGAAAACGAGGCTTGCGGCAGAACTGACGCATCACACAATGGCCTTTGTGATGAACCAGTAAGCGATAGTGAGCATAGTGAAAATGAGTTTGATTACATAAAACCAGACAAATCCAGTGCTAGATACTCTCCTAAACCCAAAGATCGGACGAAGAAATTCACTAAAGCAAAGCATCAGTTGAAGGCACTTGGTTGTAGAAAATTGGCCCTATTCGATTCCCGTATTTCTGATGATTCCGACTTTGAAGACGCAGGATCTTTGCCACGAGTAGGGATGCGTTATTCAGATACTATTCGAGATTCTGAAATTTCTAGTAATTCTGAAGTGGAAATAGACTCTAAAAATGAATCCACATCTCGCATTGCTTCACATGAATCCAAAATATCTGATGATGAAGGAACTATCCAATTGATTGTGATAAAATGAGGGAACGATTCCAAGTATTAGTAATTTGTAAGTTA
>JAAXNX010003784.1:0-10005 GCA_036491905.1 Folsomia manolachei
CACTGTGACGAGATTGTCCAGCCCTCAATTTTTGGTTTAAAAATGAAACAATCTTTAATTCTCACAAGAGTAGAATTATCACATAACAGGGAAAATATCTAAAATGTTACAATATGTATGGCAAAGACTTAGAAAAGGACCAAGATAAGAAGATATAAGGTAAAAGGGCTTCTACATAATAGTTTTGCGAGGTGCCCACCACTATGAAGTCTGGAATTATGGCTGTAGCACAACAACTGAAGAAGGCAATACAATTGGAAGCCTGGCATGGATAAAGAAATTAATTTATATGTTTTGGAATTGAAGGGTAAAAATCTGAAGGATACAATTTCAGCGGAACAAAAATGTGAAGCCGTCACATACTTGCTTCCTTCTTAATTTGTTTAACAACTCTTGGGTTAAGAGGAATTGTACTAGGAAAAGATTCAAAGTTCGAATTAAATATGCAATCAACCAGACAGCGAATTGAACCCACTTTTCATGTTAACCACTGTATTTTTCTATTGTTTCACAAAATTTACATAGCTTATGTACAGTGAATTTGCAGAACAATGAGAGGAAATGGGTAGAAATAAAGATACATATCCACCACCTCGCAAAACAGAGCTCTGTGGCACTTTGAAATAAAATTGTTCAGAAAAACAAATAACAAAAATACGTACCAGTTCCATAAAATGATAGCTGAGCTTTCCCAACAAAAATCCCGATGCAAGAACAAATATTTTAAAGTAAACTCCACTCAATTTTTATTCCAACTTGAATTTCACTTTCAAAACTTGCTAGAGAGAAAAAACCTGGAATTCCAAATAATCAACTCTCCAGCTCGTTTCGAATCCAACGAAGCACAACTTCAAATGGTGTGCATGACTTTTACTCAACGTATATGATTAGAGTTACCTAAGCTAATGAGTGCTGGTTATAGGTTTCATTGCATGATAAGTTTGAAATGATAAGAAATAGACCAGATTGGGAGTAAGGGTAACTGGTGCATTAGTCATACACCATGCAGGAGACCATACCTGGATTCGAATTTGCAAATTTGTTCTCTGCTTGTGATGTTGGGTGGGTTACTTTGTTAGCTAGCACTTGACACCTGTTATCCTAATACTTTGGTTGAAGCCGAAGGTTGCAATGAAACGAAACCTGGATTCGAATTTGCAAATTTGTTCTCTGCTTGTGATGTTGGGTGGGTTACTTTGTTAGCTAGCACTTGACACCTGTTATCCTAATACTTTGGTTGAAGCCGAAGGTTGTAATGAAACGAGGATGAAAATTATTAGCTAATCAGGAATTCGTAAACAGTCCCAGAACAACCTTTATCAGAACACTCTACCCATCGAATCCGTATTCATGAGCGTCACAGAACAAGCTACATTTTATCAGAGCACAGCATATATCGCAAATTGTTATTTACTTGATTACGTCCAATATGCGAGATCAGGTTTAAATTTTCGCATTTTCATTTGGATGCGATACCAACAGTGGGAAAAGCAAGTAATCAATATTTGCATTGGCGATGGTATTTATATATCTGGACTCTGGAGACGTGCAGTATACATGTTATAATGAACAAGTCGTCCTATCACAGCAGCCTCGTAGGCTTAAGCTATGATAAAAACACGATGTACAATAAATTACTGCATGATACGAGCTGATGCGGAAGATTGATAAGGAGAGCCGCGTATGCACATTGTTGTGTGATTACTCGCCTTATGTGCCAGCAATCTGTTGTGCAAAATGAAATTAGAATTTCATGCAACTGGAAGCAACGAACCGCACTTTGGTCTGATGATCATTGTAATCTGGAAATGCCTTATCGGAAGCAAATAGTAGAAGGGTGAAATCAGGGAAATGTACATTTCTGTGGGTGAAATAACGTCCAAAAATAATTGTTTGGCAAACCATTGGCCTGCAATGTTTGATTACCCTGAATAGGTTTAATGAAATCAATAATTACAAATACATCCTGTTTGTTAGTTTTGATGTGCAAAAAGCATGCATTTATGAAAAGTGCTTTGGAATTAACACGTTTCATCACAAATACATACCTAAATTCATTCGGTGGATACACATTTAAAATTTTTTACCTGCTAATTACTTGAACCGGATCTCCAATAAGTTCGTAATAATTTTTGTATTGCAAAATCCATTCACGATTTTCATACATACGACTTCTTCCGCTATGTAATACGCCTTATCGTGTGACTACCGATTTTGATAATATTAATTTGATTGTTGTATTTCATTCACTTATTGGTATTGTTAAGTAGGAAAACCCAACTCCTTGATGTATGGCATTCATTCACTTTTAGCGATTGGTCTAACTAAACATACATAATGCGCTTTTTAGCTCATACAACACACTGTAGTGAATGAATATATTCATATTCCTGTTTATAATTTCAACTTATTCTAATTTTGGCAGTTGAAAACGATAGACGTAATAAAATTGCACAAACAAATATGTTTTAGAATTTAACAGTTTAACACTTTTGTTTAATTCAACACGCCGTGTGTCCAATTTACTTATGAAGCAACATGACACTGTATGTAACTTAATCCAACACGGTTTCATATTCATGCTGACTTATCAATGTCGTTTGTAAGCTCGGAAAGAAATCGCAATTCTCAACGTTTCATCCTAGTCTTTTTTTGTCCAACTAAGAAAGCAACAATTGGGATCCGTGACGTCAATGGATTCATGAGTGAGGTCACTCCAAACTTATTTCAGCCAACCAACCTGCCACACAGTCTCACCTTAAGAATCTCTCTTCTCGCAATTTCCACTGAAACTTTGCAGATTTTACACCGACAAGTCGTATTGTTTCGGAATTGATACTCTAATCTTTTCAGATACTTTTATAATTTATCCAATAATAATTACCAAAAGGTAAAATTAAGCTCACTTTTTAAGAGAGTCCAATCCACAAGTTTTAGTTTAGTGGGACTGGGTCTCTAATGCGTACCTAATTGTGTAGGTGAGAAAAATGTACTGAATTGAGCTATGTAGATTAAAATTAAGCTCACTTTTTAAGAGAGTCCAATCCACAAGTTTTAGTTTAGTGGGACTGGGTCTCTAATGCGTACCTAATTGTGTAGGTGAGAAAAATGTACTGAATTGAGCTATGTAGCTACCTTTTCAGCACAACAGAAACGAGCAACAATGGGACGAAGCAATACTTTACGATACTTCTGCAATCCCCATCACACCACGCCAGGTCCACCTTACCTTACTTTATTGCATACGGTACCCTCCTCCACCAAGCAACAGCAGTCAAACATCCACAAAAAGGTAACATAACGCATAAAGCCAGTTAACAATAGCCACAATTGAGCACTACACATCACTACCAACTTGGTTTTACCAAGTGTTGCATTGCATTATTGCCATCCGCGACGAATGATCCCTTACCTTACCAACTAACTTACAAAATGAAGAAGGGAAAACGTTAGCAGTGGTTCAAAAAGTGCCGGAGGCAAGAAGGGTTGGTGAATTCGAGGTGTGTAAAATATACAAGAGAATATAGAAGCAAGTAACTTTTTCTCTTACTTTGAATACAACACTTGTTATGTAGCAAAGACTTCTGACATATGCATAGATAAAGGTTGGTGAAATTATTGCATGCATGGCTATTGCGATGGATCAAGTGCTGCTCAAATGAAATGAATACACGTACACATATTTTGTACATGTAATTTAAAATGTTAGTCTGTAAGTTTTGACCATCCTACTAAAAGCTTTAATTTGAAGCCCTATTCCACATTGGTCTAGGCAGAGGTGGACCAATTATATTTCGACTTTACCACATTTTCAGGTACTTTTATTAGATAGACTAGACAAGAAACTAGAGAGCTGGCAGTCATACATGATGAACAATGAAAATGGAAACACATGAAAGAACGGATGTTGTAAAAAATGCTCTCCCCTCCACTTTTTTCACTGGATACAAGTTGCCATTTGGTTGCCATTGCTGTTACAGGGACACCTTTATTATTATAGAGTTAATAGATAAAAAGTAAAGGTTAAATAGTAAATTGAGTGCTACCAACAACTTTTACATCACAACATAGTGCATGACATTGGTTGGACGCAGGGTACAATATGCATAGTTATGAGTTGAGCAAAGCTTAATTAATATCCATCCGATTTTATCTCAGTCCAGTGTGGTTCACCTGTCCATTTCATGTCAAGTGAGTTGGTTACTTGTACAAGGGTATTTTTGTATTTAGCCAAACTCATAGCAAAATGAGAAGAAGGGGAGGGCTAAGGAATAAGGCACCTTTACTGCATATTGATAAGTACCCATGCTGGCCTGGGAGATGCATTTATTATTTTCGTGACAATAAGTCAGTGAAGCAAGCCAGCGCGATGCATGCAACCAGTCCTAAAAATCCTTCTATTACATTTTATTTTGTTATTCACAGGAGGGACTTTTCCTTTTGAGTATTTATACTTATAGGATTGGATCAATTGCGTTCTTACTGTCTTAGGTCTAAAGTCCATGAATTTACTTGTTTAAGGGGTAAGGGACACAGGTTTAGGTACGTAGTAAGTCACATATAAGGTATAGATTGTAGAAACATCTACATACAATTTAGTAAGGGGAATAAAGCAATTGGCAACGGTAATCCACCCGAGACATAAGTCCATCAATAACTTAATTTATGTACGTTCATATATCGATCAGTTTCATGCCTTGTACTTCAGTTTATACTTAATTTCTTTTGCTATCCTGATAGAATTGAAAAATAGCAATAGCAGCAGTTCAATTGCAACAATGTACACTGTAACTTATTTGATATTATGAACTGCAAATTAATTTCAAACAAGGATGGGAGATTTGTTGGTCTACTTGCTAAAATTGTACAACTATGAAACTAGTTTATTTTAGGTTCAGTGAACAAAGAATTCTTGTTTCATTGATTGAGAATTTGTTCTGAGTGTACAATATTCGAGTAGATAAGATAATTTATAATCATGGCTTTGTAATCAGGGTTTCGTGGATTGGATATATAAATGTATTTGTATTAGTACATCCATATTTGAAGATAATGCACATCGAGACTTGGCGTGTGACGAGAAAGATTATTGAAAAAAAAATCATAATGATGAATTTGATAAACCAGTGCAACTTACATCATAGCGAATAAATCTGGCAGACGCTAGTTTTTCTCGGATACTTTATCTTTATGCCTGCATCTAATTTCATTTGGGTTAAAAACAATAAAAGTTCATAGGCTGACTGAATTCAATTTTACTTACCGGAGAGTTATTGTAAACTAAACTGCATTTGTTCTTTGTTTAAAGTCATCTCATCTCACATGAAACATGGAAAAAGGATCAGTTTAGTCAATAAAAAATACACTTTCTGTGCATGTAGAAATGTGCGTAGGTTTTAATTTGAAAATAGATTCCATGAAAATGGGATCTCACTGTAATGATGCGAGACTTCTGCAGACATGTTTATTGTAGTTTATCCTTCCAGAAATATTGACAACTGAAACTCGGACCCTAATACTTAAAGGTGGATGAGTCACTCTTATATTATTTAATGATTTGGAGAGATCCCTTAACTCTGCAAGGGACCACTCAACAACGCTGAGTGAGATTGGAACACAAGTTCTGTTTAAGCACCGTCACGATTCACTTTTCTGAATAAAGGAAGGGATTTGGATACTTTATCCAGTTTCATAAACTTTTACTCTTAAATTTGAGCAGGTTGGTTGAACAAAGATGAAATTCAGCTCAGGTGCCGTTGAATATGTTAACATATTCAGAAGGGAAAATATCAAGTTTCATGAATCGATTTATGAACGGAATCACTTCACTTTTGAAAAACTATAACTTTTTAGGGTATAAAGTACCAGTCGATAAATGTCCGTCTTGGGAAGGAATAAAAATTAGGCACAGTTCAGACCTACATCAACAAAATCATTTAAAAAACCACCGGATCGTTTTTATTTCTTTCGTTCTCTGAATGGCAACTGAAAGAAAAATTGACATTTCAACTCCCTTTATATGTGTGGATCTAAACTTGTTAATTAAAAGATAAACACGTGGAAATCCCATAAGATTGTTGGCTGGCATTGGATTTCGTTTTGTTGGCTCCAATAAAATAATTTTGTTGGCTCTTGGTGTAATGATTTCGTAGAATTTCGTAAATGATATCCGTGAACATATTGCTTGCTGACTGCATCGTTTACCATTTAGCTTTTGGAGAGATGTAAAATGAATGTGTCAGTCGTATGTAACTAAGCTATGCTACTATTACATGTCGTCCAACTTTGTGACTAGAACTCTCTTCAGCGTTAATTGTTAATGCTGTCGAACATTGAGAATGGAAAATGGATCGTGTTACAGTAGCATACGAGTAAATCTACTGATAATATGAGCAACCAAGTTGAGACATTTTACTGATTAGGACAAATCTCAGTCATGAATTTTCATGAAAGGAGTACGTAGTTGCTTGTGGACTGTTGAGATTGACCAAAAAGAGATATATTCGAAATTTTTGCGCATCGGAAGTACAGTAAATTTATGTTCAAATTGTATTTCTCACTTTTGCATAGCTGCCAGCTAGCATTATTTCTGCAACACATGAAAGAAATGACAGAATCAGCAAAATGTTGCAACGATCTTAGTTGCTTCGAATCATGACATCACTTGCAACCCATAACGCCCAGCACCATGAAATGTGTATCCCGGTATTTCTCAGCCCTATTTAACCACCCGGCGTTACCTTTCACCTTTATTTTCGGGGAATTCCTTTACATTGGGATGATTCATCCGACGGAGAACTGTCCGCATCCAAACAATAATAATATGCGGAACAGCAATGAGATCAAGTCATACTTGTTCTTTGTGACATCATCATTTTAAAATATTGGCACGCGTGTGTAGAGTGTCGCTCTCATTAAGAAGCAAAGCGCAGGAACTGGAGTCAAAACGGGGGAAAATTTTGTGAATGAGTTTTGCATTAAATGTGGATGTTATGGTATGGATTTGCAAAATTGCCAAAATTTTAGACGTGCCAAAGGCCACGGGAAATCCGACAAATTTCATCTGTTAAATGTTTGATAGCGATTTATGCGTAATCTGGCATTTCATTTAAATTTATCGGAAGATATCCCGTCTCCTGCCTTTTGATTCAAATTGAGACTAAACGGTCTCACTAATTTTTTGTCCGGATGCGAACCACGTATTCTTTTGCAAGCAACTAACACAAATTCTGGATACGGTTTGTTTTTTGCAAAGAAATTGGACCATTGCCAATAACAAGCCATGCAGACAATCAGATCACAGAATAAGAGAGTGAGCAAAAAGTGAGTTGCAAAAGTTGTGACACTTTTTATTGGCCAAACTAGAGCGATGTGTACGGACTACGGATGGAGGTTGGAGCCGAGATTCCAGGAACTGTTTGCTGTCCGGGTTGTATTACCCGGCCGGTGGATCAGTCGAGCTTACTAAACGGATTATAACCTCAATGAAAGACTGTACTGGGAGAATTTGCCTCATTCATTTCTCAGTCGGCATCACTGGCAAAAACATCCATTCCGTTTGTTTTTTTAGGCATTTGATACCTTCTATAGAAAGATGAAAATGGAAATTTTCTAGTTCCCCATAATCACACCATCATAACCAAAATATGCAGTACATACTACATATGCTTAAAACATATAATGCATTGTCTTCTCAAGTGTTTAGGCTAACCCAATTTGTTTCATCCATGACCAGTAAAAGTTTGCAGGCAACGTACTAAGATACGTAGCCATCAAGTAAGTCAGGCACAAATTTCATCATTTCGGAGAAAACACACACAATTCCAAGAGAGCATAACCAATCCAAGAAAGCCGGGTAGAATAACCTTGAACGCCTCATACTTAATACCCGTCATTCCGTCTCCCCTACATACACATATCTTTATGCAAGATCCTTCGAGTGTATTTCACCGATGCCCTTTCTTTTATTGCAAAATTCCGACGCATTTTTTTTTCATTAAGTTGTTTACTTTCCAAGTTTATTGTTGAGATTGGAATTTAATCAGCAAACCAAGAAATAAGCTGAATTGTCAGAACGTGGTAAGAAACCAAATTCATGTGCTGGAATACAAAGACCTACTTCATGCTATAAATACAAAGGAAAAATGTCACGGGAATTTCCCCAAGCATTTTGGACTTGGATCGATATCTGAAGGATCACGCTACCTATGAATGAAATGAACTTGCCACCGACGGGGGTCAATGATATAAGACAGTGCTCTACTTTTGAAAAGGAAAGCATACCGTTGATTTTATATCAAAATGACATTATCCAGAATAAAAGCTTACCCAGGATTTTTTTATTACAAAAATGAGTTGCATTTTTATTCTCTTTTCATCATTTGGCTTTCACTTCATTTTCATTACATTTTTTGCGAGCAGACAATTATGTTTTTTACCCTTAGTAGTCATATATCTTTAATTAATTATCATGTGAATATTTAGTTGAAATGCAATGACAGACCGTGTGTCCTTAATCGTATAATAAGTTATTAATTATTAATATGTAATTATTTCTAACAATATGTTATATTTCACTTATCCACGAACTCCTCATATCAATAGCGCATTTCAGCACGTGGTATATAATATTTTACCCATGTTAGTTTAGATTTGTGATTATAATATACCAGATTTTGTGTTTCTTTGCTTTCATCGTATTAAATTAGTAATGCACACGCTGTTGCAATAATTTTGCTTTGACTTTAACAAAAAGCTCAATCAGATTTATAGTCAAAATCAAGAGCTGTCCTTTCTTAATTTTGTTTTATGGATTACTTAAATTATCACCAATTCTTCATTGCTTTAAACCATTCAGTACCACACAATGTCATGCATACCTAATAATTGCTGGAAAATCTGTTGAGATTGACTCAAGGAAGCTTTAAACAAAATTCAGAAGCAATCAAATTGGTGGGCAGCAACCCTTTCGTCCGTTTTGACTAAGAATTTCATAAGAATCCAATAAGTTGAGAAAAGTGTATTGTAGATCATGTATCAATCACAGCGATTAAAGTGATTAATCTCTTACAGTTATCTCTGGTACTTTTGCTATTCTATTGATTCGTCCACATTCACACACAGCCTGGCTAAACACATTAAATATACACATTTAATAGAAATTGCAGGATTTTTATAAGTTTGGAAATTGAAGACATCGTTTTGGTTTTGTATCTTTGTTTTTGTTACATTTTGCTTGACTTGTAACTTACAAGTTGTAAGTAATGTAATTAAATTTAGTAATTTTCTCCAAAAGTGAAAGGTGTCAAAATGTAATTAATCTGTAATTAATGGAGTCGTTAAAGATCGAAGGCAATGTAAAACAATGAAATTCTTCAAATCGACTTACAACTCGTGTAATAAATTTTGGGCAATTAATTTCGTTATCCAGCCACTATTCATCCATTGAGTAGACGTATGTATTTCTATTGTCGATTTATTATAGTGTAATAATTTGCGACTTTCTAAATACGCCTTCTTTCTAACAAAAAATACTGATTTTTGGCTTTTTTGTTGTCTTTGACACTAAATACCTGATGATTGATTCTGCTGGTAGGATTTGAGGTTTTAGCTCACTCAATTTGAAGAACTTACTTAGCCCAATTATACTCACTAAAATTTTGATTATTAAAAAACCTGCGAGTGATAAAATGTAAAAATTTCATATAAACAACTTGCTATCAATCTTTCATTCACTCGCTCATCTTTCATTCACTCGTGCTGGACAATGTTTCTGTAAATATGTAAGGTATAATCACAAAGGTGGTTATAATTAAAGAATAAAAATGTGTCTGTCTTTAAGGCATAAGTTTAAGTGGGTAATTGGGCATTGGGTTAAAAAGTAAGTGCATAACGGCATAACCACAACAAGGACAATAAAAAAGGCATGAAACAAAAATGCAAACTCAAATCACAACTCTGTCATTCCATTCCACTACTTGATATATTTCATTTTTTTTTACTTCA
>JAAXNX010003785.1:0-10004 GCA_036491905.1 Folsomia manolachei
TTTGTATCACTTTTGTCTGAAAAGTTGCCATTGTAGTTTGCAGAATTTATTTTGAATTTATTCTGCTTGAATGTATAAGCAGAAAAAGTTGGGTGGATCGGAAATTGTGCCAAGTTCTGGGATTGTTGAGTTTGGAAGAAAAATTTGGTGTATGTAAAATGCCAAGTTTTGAGTGGAGATGATTTTATTTGCATTTTATTTTTTTGACAATGACATTTCAACTCGGGGCGCATTTGGATTAATGATTCGCAGGCCTATGTCTGCGAGTCCTTATTTCGTTTGCTATGTTCAATTTCATTTGTTTTGTTTTATTCCATGTTGCCATTTGATCTTGGGGTAGTGCCAAATGTGCTGTGGTAATGGTGCGAAATATTCACGAAATGTTTTGACATGTTTGTTGCAAACTGACAAGCTGAGATATTCAAGGATATCATTTCAGTTTTTTCGAATGTGTATATGCAAAACGAGTAAAAACAACTTTTTTTAAAAAAGCGTATAATTTGGCACACACATTCCAAAGATTTCTTAGTAAAATAAGTACAATGAGTAAAACTTGTCTCTGTCAAAATTGACAACAAATTCTGTCATTTGTTAGAGAAACCTTTGATATCAATCCATCATTTTCTTTTCTTCATTGTAGTTAGAATTCAATAAAATATGAAAGGAATTCATTACAATTGTATAAAGTGACGAAGGCCTGACATCAACGCAGAATCTCTCGAAATAAAATAACGGGACTGAGTTGTTGATAACTCGTTTATTCATTTGATTGACGGAGGAACAAGAGCGGAACAATGAACTTCTACGTAGAAATGAAGGTGAAACAAGTAAAATCAGGTTAGTTTGGAAGTTTACCTTATTTCCTGGATGTTTCTAGAACGCTAACTTCATTTACAAAGTTTTTCATGTCTGAGCCGAGAGATTGGCAGTAATACCAATCTTTGTTTGACACATGATTTCGCCACTCTTAAAACAATGATGTTGGTAATTTGTGCACCAAGTAAATGTTTGAAGGCTAGCTTAACCATGTAATTGGGTGTCAGTTACTGGATGTAAGGACTACATACGGCATTATCTCATGATTTGTCTTTTACTTGAAAGTTAATATTATATTTGTGTTTTAATTTACCTTTCGTTTTACCTATTCTGGGTGAAAGTTCCATAATCTCATCATTTTGCACTTGCTGATCATTTTTCAACCAGTCTGGCCTGGAGATTGTAATGGAATATACCTTAACTCGGTGGAATTAGTACCCCGTTTTTTTTAGTCAGATGGGAGAAAGAGACCTCTTTAATGTGAAAGAGCTCTTTGTTTTGCCTCGTTAAACAATTTACGATTGTACATTTCTTTTTCACATAAAAAGTGGTTTTGCTCTTACCCTGGATGATGGGACGGAGATTATTTCTTTTTCGTTAAGCTGTTTTTTTAAATTTGGAATTTGGAAAAATATTCGTGGGCGACTCAGTTTGTACCGTTTCAACATCATCTATTAAGAAATGACAAGTACTTGGTATTGAAGATTGCTAGATCCATTCAGTGGGAAATGAATCAATTCCTGAGACAAACAAACATTAAACGAGCGTTTGTTGTGTGGAATTAACGGAGGGAAAAAATAGACAGGAATTATTGATTAACAAAATTAAATGTTGAGTTGATTACAGCCTTTTGTCAAAAAAACTCAAATTTTAATTTTTCGAGACGTATTATTATCACAGTTTATATAACACAGAGAGAATGTGTTTCTTTACATATGTCTTATTTTACAACATTTCCACATCTTGAATAATCAAGGTTTTCTTGAATCCAGTCTTGATAATATCGATGACTCATGGAGTTGTCAATTTGGCATTCCCATTCAATTTCGCAGCCGTCTTCTTCACAAGGAAATGGAGGGGTTCAAAAAAGACAAACTTCATTCTTGATCATAGATGGATATCTTTCCGGCTAAACGTTAACTAGCTAACATTCCAGTTTTATTGATTATCGATTAACACCTTCTAAATATTCTCATGGACCAAGGCATAAAATGATGAAAGCAGATTCTGCTAAAGAATCAACTCTGCCTAAAATCATGGCAGAAAATCAAGCATGTGTCTAAGTCAGTGGTAGTTTCCGACTTTGCCAACCACTGAACCTTATCCAAGATCGTAAAAGTGAGGAAAGTTCTTTAAAAACTTTTTGTTCCGTAAGTTTTTTTGGTTTAGTAGTTTGATGGTGGATTACATAAGGATCCAGTAGCATGAAACTAGTGCTAATGCTAATATCCGTCACCCGTTACCAAAGTCTGATGTAGCACACGTAAGTTTGTCAACAAAAACTGTGTTAAGAGCTCTGATACCTTATTTGTTAAAATGTTACATATACAAAAACTATACTATTAAGAATTCAATACATATTTTTATCAGAAGTTGGTTATGTTTTTTTGGAATGGGTATGGGAAACATTAAAAAAACAGAACTTGTTCATAGGTAATCAGCCATCCAAACTAACAAATGCCGATAATCTAATAATGTGTAAAACAGACATCACATTTTTAGAAACTTTGGAGAAAGTAACAAGAAGTAACTAATAATTGCTTGAAGGCATTTTTCTGGCATAAACTCTTGAAACAAATTAAAGAGCGCAAATCTAAAGGGATGCGATTACTATTCTCAAAATACCTGGCTATTTCTTAATATTTGAATTTTCAGACAAAAACCTTTTGTACCTTGCACTCCGACGAAATCATTCGTTAATTAAGTACCACGACCAAGATCAGTTTTCCTTTAATCAAGCACTCACTAGTACAGTTCCAATCACTTCATCAATCTCGTTAAGAGTAAATAATCGAACCTAATCCAAACCGTAAAAAAGAATTATTATAGCCATACTCAGAAGTGCGTAAAGTATCTCGTTATCCGAGGACTTTTCTCCAATCTCTTTGTTATGTTTGTATGCTTTGCTAATCTTCATATGCTTATCTAAATTTATCCCTACAAACTTAAAACAAACGTCGTAATGACTTCACAGTCATATAAATTGATTAAATTTTCTTTCATTTTCGGATACGACACAGAGAAAATCCACAATACACTTTCTCTCACTTTGCTTAAATGCTTAACTACCCCAGACTAATAAAGGCGCATAGTCTATGGGTTGGATCACTTACAGTCCCCTCACTAACGATGCGGCTTATGTAGTAATGTTCCTGGTTCAAAATAAATTGCATTTCTCATCGGCACAGAAGAATGGAATTGCTTTCCATCAGGTGAGCTTAAGACCCAAACAGGGTTTAAACTCATCTCGACCCGTATCCTGTAGGAGTGGGCAATTCCCACGAAATTACTGCTTTTAGGAATTAATTGTGTTTTAAAGTGGTGCATGTACGGGTCGGAGACTAATGACGATTTGCAAGCAGACCAAAATTCTTCTCACTCTTTCCGACCTTTGAGTACAAGCACTAAAGTAGGTTTGGGAGTGAATGGGTAGTAATTTAGAAGTAAAATGGGTGGATGTGAATTTCGATGGTTTTTACCGGGTTCATACCTAAATTGGCTGGATGCTTACTTTTCGCAGTAAATCACAATCTTATTCATTTGGTTTGCATAAAAGTCTGAACTACTGAATCACTACTAACAAACAAACCTGTTTTTAGTTTATTGTAAACAATTGCTTAAAACCATAAGTCGGAATAAATATAATACAGCAAAATTCAAATTACAATTTTTAACTATTCTTGATATGCCTATGCTAATTATCTCAGATAGGCTCTGGACACATCAATAATTATCTAATAATATTTTGCTAATGCATGAAAAGCCAGTAGAAACTCACCACAAATTCCAGCCTTTCTCACTTCAGAAATAAAAATTCATCTTTGGTTCAGAGGCTCTGAATCAAACTCATAAACATTAATGCAAGTGTAGCAAGAGCAAATACACAAATCCAAATTTAGCCATGAAAATATGAGAATACCCATAAAACTAGAAAGGTTTTAATGAATATGCCCTTACCGACGGGAACATCACATCACTAGAGGATTCCTGCCAATTAAAAACTTTATTGCTTGCAACCAACCAACTTCTCACCCAGGAGAAAGAACAAGCTCCCTAATAATCGGCATCTTAATCCTCGTCAGTCATCATTACCATCAAAATCTGAATATGAAGAGTTCAGTAGGTTTTTAAGGCAAGTTTATTGAAGTGGTGTCACCCTGACAAACTAATTACTTCACAACCACGACCTACTAACCAATCTGTGTGTTATGACGCAATTACTTAGATTCCCTTCTGGGTGACAAGTTGAACCAAGTCATTTGTAAGGATTTGCTAACTTCAGGTAAGATAAAATGCTATACTATTTTTTATTGCTGGGTCTGTTTCCCATGTCATTCTTCTCCTTTGCAATCTAACCAGTTCTGCATATTTAATCGCAATTTGCAATCACAATCCTTTTCCTATGAATGGAAGAGCAATCATAGAAAATCGTGCAGATTCCTTTTATTTCATTGTATAATACAATTTCCATTGTTTGTATGGCTAAATTCAAGATGTTATTGCTCATTTCATCATTTTATATTCATAAAATTTTGGTAGTCTGTACATAAAAAATTCCATCAACATCAACCAAAACATCCATCCAGTATTCATTCAAATGAAGAAAATTGCACACTAAAACCGGATAAAGTTGTTTCTTTCCTGTTTTTCCTTCTATTTATGTAACATTCCCCAATCCCGTTAGTTTAATAAGACATTACTCCTTATCGAATCTCAATACCAACATATTGCATATTCGACAAATCCCTTTTCACGCCAAATTCATTTCTTCCTTTCTGCGGCGTCTTGTTTTAAATTACTTTCGGCTCCCCTCAAAATTGGCCGACTTTTGCTTTCTCCATACCAAACAAGACTTGAGCATTAAAATTCTAGGCATGGCAGTCTAGTCTGCATTTACTTTTACTTAGTTTTCCTCCCGGTGGCTGCCTCCTTGACGGACTGACTTGACTGGCATTATCTCTGGATTGCGTTGCACTTCGTAGCACAGCATTTGCTACCAACATTCCATCGGATTGCCCAAAGGAAAGCACTGAGGAAGAGGAAGTAGTAAGTAGCTTCGTTACAGGGAAGTTTTGGGTAAGAAGCAACATTCTAAAAATATAAACACTACAATTCTCTCTCAGCTACTTTCTCTTTCAGAGCTACATTCGATTTTCAAAGTTTTTCTTATTTTTCCTACTGAAAAATTTAGCACTTGCCTTTCTACCGAAGTGTTCCTTGCATCTACTCCTAAAGTCCGGCATGCAGGAAAGATTGACCTGCTCAAAGGGAAGGAATTTTGTAATTCCCAAAAGAAATAGATGCTCAACAGCAACAGAAGGAAAGCTATATTTGATTTATATAAACTGTGCCAAGTAAGTTAGTTGAAGTAGCCAATTCCATTTCAGTTGGGCATAGTAAAAAAGGAACAGGTTAAACCAGACGAGGAGAGAGACTACGAGGCTAGTTTATTTGTTGCCTCTGCTGAATCTCAACTAGAATAATATTCACATTTGTATTTGGAACCTGGAACGGGAATAAATGAACACATTTGTAAATGGAGAGGAAAGTATTATTGCTGACATGTATGTGGAGTTGAACCACAGGAGACGACAAAACAGGATGTGAAGGAGAAAGCACAATTTGTTCAAGTATAATGTCCCCCTCGAAACCGATTAAAGAGTGCGGACTACGTAGTATTCAAATATCATTGTCAGGGTACGATGGCGAGCTGAAATTACCTTATCTGCTGAACTACTGATAACCTTGCGACTTGTTATCGTAGGAAGTTAGTGTGCGAGTTGGCTCTCATTACGGAATAAGGCGTGAACAAACATTTATGGTAGAATATAGAGCGACAAAAATTTAAGGGGAAGAATTGGTGCAATAAAATGAAAAATTTAGAATATAGACAAATGTCACTAAAAGTTTATTGGATTTAGGTTAATTTTATTTCATATGAAGGTGACAGGTTCACAAGCCTAAACTGATTGTATGTGAAAGTATGGATGAAGCAAACACATACAAAATCTGCAAATCTGAAAAATCTAAAAAAAAACTTGTCCTGTTTGAGATTATATTCCGACACAGGAAAAATAAATATTGTCATTCTCGCCACGGAGAAAAGAATTAAGTGAGAGAAAGCTATCATATATGACATTCAAAGTTGGAATGGCATTCTTCAATTTAAGTGGTACACTGGCCATATTGCAAAAAATACTATCACTAAAAACCTGCAAAAATACTTACTGCAAAATTGCACCCTTTATAAGTTAGTGATGCATCAAAAAGGAAGGTTAGTGATGCTACTTTTTACTTTATAAGCTATTTCTGCTCTAATTTTCCCATAAAAATTTACTTCTCCATGAAAAATATTGTCAAAGTTTTATTGATTGGGCATAATCTGTTTTACGAAAGGCAACTATTTTTTTATGGACAGAATTATTTCTACCAATCCAATCCACATTTTCTTTCCTTTACTTTCACTGCTTTCTCCAAGAAGTATAATGTCCCAGATTTTATGCGATTACTTATTTGGCAGCAGAAGACAAAAGCAAGACACCAACCTTAAATTCATTCTCCGAATCTCCCATTTGCTTTCTTTGTTGGCTTTCTCATCCCTCAGATAGTTGCTACTTACTTTCTCTTTCCGTCTCGCATTTACTCTTATTCTTGGTTAATATTTTTTGCCACTTTTCTCCCATTTTTTGTTCTCCTCACTCTAGCTCTAGCCCAGACAAAAATTCAACCTAAGGCCCGACATAAAGTAAAAGTGAGCTGGGGAAAGTAAGTAGAGTAAAAACCATTTTAGAGTCTGGTGGATGAGCATCATTTTCATTTCAGGAAAATAAAGAATTCAAGATTCATTTCGTGATGGCCTCGGTAAAAGCGGAATACAAAGGTTTACTCAGTGAATGGTATGGTGAAAGCGATATAAAACAAGCAACTTTTTTTTACTTCTTCTTCAGAAAGTAAAATGAATGCAAAAGAAAGTGGAGCATTGTCTTTTTGCATCATTTTTTATCACAACATTTACATTTATTTTACTCAACATTTAACTCGTGTCTCATTACTTTGTTGCGGGCGGAAGTAAAGTAGTTACATAAGTTACTTGTGGATTTGCTGTCTATGTTTGGTTTGCTGGATAAAGCGTTGGCTGGAATTTACTTGTGTAAAATATAAAGTAAAATATTTGATGTCATCGTAGGCCAATGGAGGCAGATTGAAGTTTTCAGGGTACAACTACGTTCAATATTCAGTCATGTGTGTTAAAACTCGTGAACTACAAATGGCAAATTGTCACATTTCAAATTGTTCTTAATATTTTGGAAAACATCCCGACAGCTCAGATATGTTAAATACGACATAATACAGCTCATGAATAAAACACAGTTTTCACATATTTCTTGAATTATTCCGACATTTTTGTTATGATAGGGTTGTTTGCCAACCAAAGTACTTTATGCATGCTATTTAATGTCTCAACTTTCTTATAAGATTCGGTTTTAATGACATTTTCATACAAAATATACAATTCTAATGAAAGGCGTATGACGGACAGTTTAGTTTGGCTGAGTTCTCTGTTTCTCATCTGTTTATTTTTTCAATAAAAAAGGATGCATGTGCTGGATTAATTCACTTAACTCTAGAATTTTCAATTACTTTATACATCAAATATAAACCGAAAGAAATTTCAATTTTAAATTTGTTGTCAACAATTTTGAAATCCGCAATCGTGATGGTCTCACCTAAATCTGCATCGAATATGATTTTCCAGGAAATTCATTTTGTGGCAGAATCCTAACGAAATTTACTCAACAATTTCAAAAGTATTTTCATCTGATTTATGTTTGACAGATTATACCGTGTTTCAATCCCATTAGAGTACTGTAAATATCTGCATTTTCTCGCAATAGAATTACCATTTTGTCTTGTTTTTGTATCCCAACTTATCTTCATTTCGCCTTCGTCAGTATAATTTAATTTATGCGTTCTAATTCCTTAATTAATTCCTCTTTGCCTTTCCATTTCTCTGAGAATCCTTTCATCACCCAAAGTGCAAATCAATTTAGGTGATTACTTATTCCAGCTAAGAATTTTACAAAGATTTAACGTTTTGCTGAATTGACAGTGGTGTCAAACTGCAATTTCTTGAATAGCAAATTACTTATGCCCAAAACTTTTAGTGGAAGAAATATATTTTTTTGTTTGGTAAAAGCCACTGACTGAAAACTCGCAATTTTCAGTGGTTTCCACATTGTTAAGCCTTTTGACTACAAAACCTCTTCAAACCCAACAAAGGTCAAAATAGCCACTTCTTCCCACACAACTAATTAGCTAAACCCGGGCATCTCATTCTATCCACGGTTTCTGATAACACATTCTTGGGCAGGGTAGCTGATCTGAATTTAGAGAATTTATCTATTTCCATCATCCCAGACAAGAAGAATTGCTTTCGTTCCTCTCAAAATTATTTGAAATGCAGCCCCATTCCTCATCTATTCCATTCTTATTCAACCAAAACCATCACATTACGTTTCCCATTGTCTTCTTCCCAAGATTTTGACCTGATCCGCCCAGCCTAGGAAGCAGAACAAGTAAAGCTCATCTTGATCTAGGAGCTGAATCTGGCTGTAATTTAACTGCCTGGAATTTTCTCAAATTCAGAATGACTTCATCTTTGTCCCACATTCTGGCCGTCCTTAAAACTTTCTCTTTCCTGACTTATATACTACGTGGCTGAGTTGAGAGCTAGATTAGCAATGTCGGCTCTAAATTCGTCACAATCTCATCCCACTCCAATCCTTCAAGTCAGCTATTCTCTAATTTCTACAATGAAATCTCCAATCTACAAACGAACTTTATTACTTTGCTCACTCACTCAGTTTCACGCTGCCAAGTCAAGGGAAGTTAATGTTGGAGGTGGTAGCGGATTGCGTAAGAGTGGGCTACAGTAGCTGGCTACTATCTAGTTTTATTAGAATGGCCGAATGAATGGAATGCCATATTCAGAACGGCTACTGCCTCCCAAACAAGGGAAACTAATCTGGAGCTTGGATAAGAAAGGGGTGAGATTCTCATTCTACCAATTTCAATTTCAACCTGACAATTTTTGGCAGCCATATCTTTTGAGGTGATTGGAAAGCGGGGATGAAAATAGGATACAAGCAGGCCAAATAAAATATAGCATTGAAAAATAAATGTTTTAAATTCAATATCCAAATAACTGAAAATGTTGCAGTTAGGTGACAGAAATCTGTTCATTGTTTTATTTCATATACTTAAACTACAAGATGAAGCAGGTGGCACATGTGACACAGTCGTTAGTGTGGTAATGTAACGAACTGTCAAATAATGGTTTGGATTCACTACTTATTTATGACTTGTCCCTTATCCCGCAATTCTTAAAACAATGATGTTTTGTTTCCTCACATCAATTCCTGACATATTGGATTTGTGATTGGGTGTAACCAGCTAACACACCAATTGACCCCCAAAACCATTGTGGTTTACAAGCTATAAAGTTGGGATATTCTTAACCACTGGCAGAACTCCTGGCCAGATTTTCACTGCATTTGTTCTCTTTAACCCACGCGTAACATCAGCAGGCATTATATGATATAGTTTATATCGTGGCTCAGCCACTTCCCCGAAATAATGTAACTTTCACCAGTCAACCGCCATCAAATCAACGAACCTCATCCTTTCTTCCGTCTTGTTAAAGAGAAAATGGATGGAAAGCTCAGATTTGGGAAGATAAATGTATCCCAGAATTATAGCTTCTTTCAAAATTGTAAAATCGGAGCCTAGCCATATTACAACATAAGTCACACCACAAGGTTAGACATGCCGGAGAAAAGTTTTCTCCAACCAGCACATCATTACATTTTCCTCAAAGTAACTTACTTGGCCCACATATTTCACTTTGGCCCGAATTCATGTCATGTTACAACCTTACAAGCTTATTATTGATGGAGTGAGAGTTTTAG
>JAAXNX010003786.1:0-10003 GCA_036491905.1 Folsomia manolachei
GGAAAAATGTAGGCAAAAAGCTATGAGACCGACTACGACTACAATTCACTTCCGTTCCATATTATAATTATTATTTAAAGCTTATAAGAAGGACCGGCCTACGGCCGGGCTTAATAGCTAGTTTGTTTATAAAATGAATGTTTGAACTCTCGGATGAACTGGATTGTTTGATATTATTATTTGATATGAAGTCAACTGCATTAGACAAATAATGAAAATTAAGCCAAAATTGACTTTGGGATTGCCAAATTGAGCCCAATAGTTGTCTAAAGGAAGTCTTCCGTTTATTTATTTTTATTCTTTGTTGGTACAATGCGACAATCCACTTTAAGGATACATCACAAAGGAAATACAGCAGGATTTTCTCAAACCGTCCTGATGTTAATGAATCAATTAACGCATACAACAATTTTATAAATGGTTTTATGCACCACAAATGCACATGACGTGTTAGTAAATGAAAACAAAAATTCTCATTAAGTCACAAAGCCGGACGATTCTCCTGTGAATTATTCAGAATAATTGTACCTCTTTCTTAAAGCGTTCATGTAATGAAGGAGGATGATTAACAGTTTAGTTTCCTCAGTAAACGAGCGGTCAGTTATGGACAAGTTATATTTGGTAAACGGGGCCGACTAGAAGTGCATTATCTAGTAATTGACCGATTTACCCAGAGAATTAACTCCTGGTTAAAACACATTCC
This sequence comes from Folsomia manolachei, assembly GCA_036491905.1. NCBI lineage: Eukaryota > Metazoa > Arthropoda > Collembola > Entomobryomorpha > Isotomidae > Folsomia > Folsomia manolachei. The sequence continues at coordinate 704 of JAAXNX010003786.1, forward strand.
AGTCCATACAGTAGACTTCAATTGAGCAGTTAGTTTTAGTAGCTCAATCAAATAGCACTCGTTCCTGTAAATTGAGCCATTTACGAGTACTTTCCGCAAACTTTCTCCAACCACATGAATGATAATACTTTATTATCTTCTACTTCAATCCCATCCCCATCTTCGCTAGTTCGAAAACTTAGAATTTCTCCGATGTTTTAATTTGCAACTTTCTTTTTTATTCAAGAATACCGGAAGTCGTCGGATGTTACGCAAACAATGACAACAAAAAGTGAAAGAAAGTCAGAGGAGACTTCCCTGTATTGGTTTTTTCAACATCTACAGGTGGGGCATTCTTTCCATTCATAGACAATTCTAGCTTCCTGGCTTGGTGCCATTATTGACTACTACACAAATAAGTTGACAACTATTTTCCTGATTAAAATCCACCCTTCGTGATTTTTATCTTGGGATTAACCTCTTTGAGATATGATGGCAAATGGCACATTTTATTCTTTACAGGTGAAAATAACATACATTATTTGTGTATTTCTTTAAGCTTACCATGTATCAAAAGTAATCACAATGATTCCTTCCTAAATAAAGCTTTCATCCAAATTCTTATTATTTCTCACATTCCTTCTCCCACTCGACCTCCTTCCATTACCCTGTTGTTGATTGTTAAATGAGTATGTGCATGTCACAGTGCCACCTCGTTGTAATCTGGTCCCGGTGGATCCACCCCCTTGCTCAAAATCATAAAATAACCTCGACAAGCACCCAATTCTTCTTGTCGCGATGGCAAATCCTTGCCGAAATCTTGAATTCATACTTGAGTAAATTACTGGATTTACAACTGTATGAGAAATAGCGAGGAAGTGGCAGAGAAAATAAATAATTGCGAGATCCTCTTGTGGGATGGAGGCGAAGATGGGATGAGTCTGGGGTAGGGTGGACAGGAGGAGCTGGTTAAAAGAGAAAAGTTAGTTAATAAGAAGGCCAATTTCTAGAAGGTAACTTAGTTAATTACTTACAATGAGTATGTTAAAAGGGAGCCAAGAAACGGTGTAAATGATGACTACCGTCAACATCATTTTGATCATCTGAAAAATTTCAATAAATTAGAAACCTGTTTCCAGACCACTTTCTCCAATAATTGGACTCCAACACACTCACCCCTCCTAAACATGCACAGGTTTCTTTAACCTATTCCTGTTCCAATGGCTAACCTCGACTTTATAAAAGACTCTTTTAAAGCCTTCCCTAAATCTTTTGTTGGTCCAAGCATATATCACGGGATTAAAGGTGGTGTGTGCCATAGCAAGCCAGTGACAGGAGATAAACAATACTTCGATATTGGGAAAGGACTCAGAGGCCGCGGGGAAGGTGGCAAGACAAAGTTGAAACAGATTCAGAGGTAACCACGCCAGGGTGTAGGTTGACACAACGAACAAAGTTGTGGTCACGGTCTACATGCAGACGGGTTGAGAAAACAATGGGGAAAAAAACATGCAAAAATAAATAAACCAGGACAAATATAAAACAACAATACTAGAGCTTGTGTCACCTTCCGTTTCGCTCGGGCAAGTCGTTGGTCACGGTTGTCCTCTGCTTCTCCTGGGGCCTTTTTTCCTGCAAGTACAAATAAATTATGCCAACTAACCTCGGGAGAAAGCTTACAAGAGGAAATCGGACTAACCCCAAACTGCCAAAGCTATCCGGGTGTAGGTAAAGATGAGAACGGAGATTGGGAAGAAATACTGGAGAATCATCAACGTGAGGGAGTAGGCGAGTCGGAGGTTATCATCGGACCAGGCAGACTGGAAAGAGAAAGTTGTTTATTTTAAAGAGACACCGAGAGAAAGTGGGTGAAAGCTGTGATTGAATGGTCGTTAGGAGGATTTGCATGGATTTACGGGAAGGATTGAGCTGTAACCTCGTTTCCTTCGTGAGCGAGGGAAATTGTTAATTTATTACGGAGTGAGTGACAGGTAAGCCAGTGCAATTTTGAGAATAATGCACGCACTCCAAAAAATAAGAGCAAGCCGTGACTCACCTCTTCACACAAGGGTAACCCATCGCCACGTTTTTCGTCAACTTCTAACCGGGTGAAGACTGCGATTGGTGCGGCTGTTATTAAAGCCACGACCTACCAAAATAATTTCACATAATTTTTGTTTTGTTCCCTTAAAATTTTGTAGATTTTGTCCTCACCCAAACTCCAAAAATAACACCGATCGCCTCCTTCCGCGTTAATCTCAGCCTTAACGGATAAAGGATGGCGAGATACCGATCCACCGCTAGTACGACGAGAGTGTACGCACTCACAAAGACACAGACGGCTTGTGCAGGGCTGACTAGGTGACAAAGGATCTCACCAAATGGCCAATATTGTAGGAGGACGCTTATGTAGGAGAAGGGAACGCAAAGAAGTGCCATCAACAAGTCACCCAGGGCGAGATTGGCGATTAAATAATTGGTCACGGTCCTCATTCTGGTGGAGGAGAGGACCACGTAGATCACGAGAACATTTCCGGCCACTGCGGTTAGAAAGATGAGATTGTAAAGGGTGTAAATAAGGAGGTGGAAGGAGGGTGGGAAGGTCAGAGGAAGGTCAGGGGCCAGTGTGGTGTTGGTGGTGTTGAAGTCAATGTCATAATCGGGGGGAGGTGACGTCATCTGGAATGTGGGAAAAATGAGAAGGTTTTTAGTTTTGAGAGAAAGTTGAAGTGTTGGAGAAAAGATTGCTCAGCAATTATGGCTGTGCAAACACAGAAAAGTAATAAAGTGTGCATTGAACACTGTTCAAAAGACTATTTTAGCCTCTACACGCAGAAAAAATATTGAGATTTTGAAAGAAAAATTAAAGGTTTGCCTTCGATAAGCATATTTCTCAGAAATACAAGTCACCGATCTCACAATTTAGAGAAATTCTACCCGCTTTACCCACATTTCTAGTAAATTCACTTCTTTAGAAACCTGGTTAATAACGATACTACTCGTGCAAATCATAACAAAAATAAAACACTCGATTACATAAACCTTGTGGTTATAATAACGCTGATACTGGCCACCCATGAATAAATTACTCAACAGAGCACCACTTCCCGGAGCTTGCTTGTAATAAGTTCCTATCCCGTGTTAACTCGAGTCGTCTTAAACTCTATAAAATTTCATTTACCTCTTAAAAGACTTCCTTCCTGGCCACTAAACTAAAATAACACGTCTCAAAACTGCCCCGATCTTACACACTGAGAGAAATAGGACAACTTTTCTAATATCACGTCTGCTCTGCTCCTCTCTCATTTCTCGTCTGGTTTGCGTCACTCTGTGCTTCGTAACTATTGACTTCAGTAGGAAGCAAGGATAAAGTTGAAGTTGAAGGATTCGCAGATTCGCCTGTTTACTCCAGGGAAGCGATAAAGGTGCGACGATCTCTTTTCTGGGAGAAATTCGAGAAATGGAATGAAAATACGGGATCTGTATGAAGTAGTTGAACAGGCTTCCAATCCAATTTCATGCTCATTATGAATTTTGATGGATTTTTTGAAGGGTTTGGAAGCTTTTTGTAATTGGTGTTTTTCATTTTTCGGAGTCAATTTCAGAAAAAGTGGACGAAGTATAGAGTTGATTGGATCAGGGTAATATGGTCACTTGTATAAAACAAGGGCAATGATTGCTTAATTAGCTCGTTTTATTTAGTGGCATGACCGTCGTGGTCCTGTTTCAGGTATTAATTATTTATTAGATTTAATAGTTGATGACGTTATTGCTTGCGTGGGCAATAACTAACAAGTTTGTTTGCAGTTCCAAGATTTTGTTGGATATTGATAGAATTTAGTTCCAAGTTTGTTTACTAACTTGAGTTATTCAATACCTAAGGCGGGGCATTATGTGGATTAAAATTCGGTGTAATTGAATAATGTTCAGGATTGGGTCCTAGGTAAAGTTTCGTAATCCACTTTATACTGCTAATCAAAAACCGATTCAAAGGAGAAAATGTAATTAATCTGTCAACCCCAACGAGTAAGCGAGTTACCTCGCTAAAGCTAGGGAATTGAATTAATGAAAGGTTTTGTAAAATATCAGAGTGAAACTACTTTGAAATGGACAGAAAGACTTTGAAATGGTGACAATTTGACAGGATGACAAGCTTATTCTCTCAAGTGTTGGGTAAGAATTTGACTGAATTTGTTCATTACTGAGTTCTAAATGCTAGAGAAATGCATCACGAAATCCCGAAAATCTCGCACTGTGATTTTAGTGACTTTGATTTCTGAACCACTTAAACGCTACAAGTTGCTTCTAGTCGAGAACGTGTCAAAATTTTAATTACAAAACATTTGTGTCTGATACAAAGTCGAATGTCGAGACCGTTGTGAAGTGTTGCCTCACCTGGTTAGACATAAGCTTCTGCCTGGATTACTAGACAGCTTGAGAAAGTAGTTACACTTTGTTTACTTCATGTCACCATCGGATCCACTTTCCAAGCCATTGAGACTTGTTGAAGTTTCCGTAGCCAATTTAAGAAGTTATAAACTGCAGTGTCAAATAACACCCGGGTGTCGGAGAGTCATATAAATTTAGATGAAACTTGCATTACCCGTCACAAAGTCCCATCTGCTTCTTTCTCCGAGTTTTATGAGCAATACGGGGTCAGTAGGAAGGGTTGGGATGGTAAAACAAATCAAGAGTTACAGTTGGGTTGAACCCAGTGAATTGGACTCATCCCGAGGATATTGCTGCTTGGTCAGACTCCTCACTGTGAGATAACAACATTCCGTGTTGTGGCTGTTTCTGGATTTGGCGAAATGTTTGCAGACAAAAGTCAGGAAGTGGGTTTGGTTGATTGTTTGTATTTACTTTGGGATTTTCACAGAGGTGGTTGATGTGGTTGTGGGGCTACTGAGTTGACTTGTACTTGTAGGCACAGAAGGAGGCAGAGAGAGATGTTATTGGATGTGGTTGTCATAGTCGGTTAGCACTTCATGGGAGTGAGAGTGGGGTGGGCGTGGAGGTGGCTGGTTGGATTGTGTGGTGAGAGGACGAAGTGGTGGCGAAATTGGATTTTAATTAAATACCGAATATCGTCTAGTTTGCCTCTTCTGGGAAGGAGAAGGTGGTGGTATAATCAGGAGATGGAAGGGAAAGTGAAATAAATGATGCGAAAAGCTGGTGATGATGGTGCCATGTTTCATGGACTTCCGGATCTCTGTTTTTTTACAGGAACAAGACTTTCTCTAGATTAGCTAAGGAAATATGGGAGATTATTGGCAAACTTGCCCTTATCATGAGCTAACTTATTTCATTTTTGACCTCTGCAGCCAAAATTGTATTTCTTGGTATGTGCTCTGACAAAGCACTCACATATAAATGGCAATAAATCGAAAATGCTTGAGGGTGTGACAGAGATAGAGTGAAGAGGAAAAAAGCAAAAATAAATAAAGATAACTAGATTAAACATAACATAGATTGGATTTCTTTACAGAGAAAAGTCAGTCGATTGGTGTTTCCTTACAGGACAAGGACAAGGGCCTACGGAGAAAAAGAGAAAGTTGTTATGGAGAAAGAAGACTAATGTGGGAACCGTGTTTTTATATTTTACAATATGCCCTCGATTCAGGAGATGAATAGAGAAAGCGGATGGATGAGAGAAATGAACATATTGGAATATTATATTGCCTGCCTGTGAGTGACTCAGTAATATATAAGTACATGATTGAGAATTGTTGAGAAAGCTAAATGTAAGTGGATGCAGGGAACACGGAGTTTATTCAGATGAGAAAGTGACACATATGAAGTTTTTGGAGGACTTCAGGTGCTCAATTCTATAGCAGGGGAAGTGAAAAATACGACTCATATGCTGGGAACTGGAGATGAAATGGTTTCAAATGGAAGCTAAGAATAGCCCAATATAATATGGAGAGATGCACATACGTGGTTGTAATCAGATTTATGAAACTGTGGATCAATTTGAGAAATAGTATTTTGAATATGTTTTGATTTTTGCAGTTGAATGCGTAAAATAGAAGAGGATCCGTTTGGAAATGAAGTGCTTAATAAGGACGATTCTGGGAGGAGGTATTGAAATAAATTTTAAATTGAAGTGGTTTTTGGATGGGAGTTTCGTTGAAAAATGTTCTGGTTGAAGTTGAAATAAAATCTGAATTCAGGCAGAGGTCCTTATACCAAAATGCATATGTTCTGGGATTGGTGAATAGACTGAGTTTTCACATTTTTATACATTCACAATACACATTTCCTGGTCAACGACTTGCAGACTTGACAGCAGTTTTCGTCCTCCTTTAAAAAACGGGACTAACTAAATTCTGTTTTAAAAAGGTAGTGAAATACTCTTTTCCTGGTGATGTAATTTCACCTATGTGAGCATCCTGGATGTCCCATTTCGTAAATTTTTTAACTTTACAAGCTAATTAGTTCTCGTTTCCTGCCAAGAAATTGGCTCACCCCCTGTTGACTCAGTTGGTAATGAAACTTTACACTTTCTCCCTCTTACTATCAAGTTCAACCTGTGAACTTTATCCAACCACTCAGTTTGCTATCCCATCTTAATGAAATATTCACTAAAAACTTGCATCGTCTTCCATGGTGGAAGTTCCACCATTCCAATCCAATGGCGTAATTCCATCCTCGTCTGAGCCAGTAACGAAACAAAGTCAATGGGTGGAAAATCCTAAACCCTTTTCCTGCACAAAGCGCAGTGTTCCAACCACAATAATATGAATTCACCATGTCCCACTTTCCCATAACGAGAAGGAGCGAGGGAAGCAGTCAGATAAATAAATTGGTCGTAATGGCCGCAATAAGGATTTGTTTTGGCACGCTTTAGAATGGGAGTCAGAGTCCGGACTGTAATTTGGAAATTGATTTTTATTCCCTCTCTTTTATTCTAGTTGATTTCCTTACACTTTTTTTTAAGTCGAGGGGCAAACTTTTATTTTTAAAAGCTTTCGTCCCATTTTGGCAAGTGGTTGGTTTAGGAGAAAGTTTTGAGAACTAAACGGAATAGACTTCTTTCAGCAATTTGTCCTTGGAGCATGTACTGGTTTGGGAGAAAGTTTTGCATGAAAACGCTTCTAATCAAACAAATTTGAGTGAAAGAATTCCCTTGTGGAATTCAATTGAATGATTAAAACGGAGTAATTTTTTTTAATTGATTAAAGAAAATAGTTGGTTATACAACACAAGGGTGGTTTGGCTAACACAGTTTGACATTTCTGTTAATGATTGCCATTCCAAGGTGGATCCTCTTTGATCCAGTTTTAAATTGAGTCTTCGTTTGATCTGTGAGGAAAAAATGAAGTCATTACTTTAAATTTGAGAGGTAATTTCCCTAGAAAACATGCAAAAGAGAGAAATGTAACGGCACCTTGTTATGAAACAAGTTACTGCTAAATTGCCCCCGACCGGGTTCAATCAAGCACTGGTTCACGTCTGGGCAAGTTATTTCCAATGTCTCAATTCCTACTGAAATATTTGGATTTATGTAAGTTTGCCAGTTAGTTTCCGGTTACATTTCATTTCTTTCTTTTTCTTGTGCTGAGTTATTTGCTTGAGCTACTCGGATAACTGGTTGGGAAACCGGAAATAATGAGAGTTTGTTTTACGCGTATTTGCACAGTGTCATTCTTCCCAAGTTAGGGTCTGACAGGGAATCAGACTCCAAAATAATGGGTAGTTCTCATAAGTTATGTAGTTTATTATTGTTTATTTGCTACTTTGATTCGACATCCATGGAAGGGGTCCGGTTTCTTTTGTTTCCTTTTAAAAGGTAAGACTTTTTTTTGCTTTTAAGGAATTCACACATAAATATCACGGTGCGATTCACACCAAATGATTCCATCCCATTTTATTTACTTGGACAGTAATCCACATAAATCTCAAGAGCTGACCGTTCACCCAAAATCAATCTACTCCTCAAAATTCATTCCCCATGTCAGAACAGTCATCATAATTCATGGATTCTGGCCGGATTTGACTCCTTTTACCCCACTGGAGATTAAGAATGGTTGGTGAATNCCCAAAATCAATCTACTCCTCAAAATTCATTCCCCATGTCAGAACAGTCATCATAATTCATGGATTCTGGCCGGATTTGACTCCTTTTACCCCACTGGAGATTAAGAATGGTTGGTGAATTGTATTGCATTGATTTCTAAGTAAGAAAAAGTTTTACAACAAATTTACTCTCATTTACAGCTTACCTTGCCCAAAACCGTAGCCAGGATCAGAACACGATTTACATGGATTGGTCCGCGTACGCTACGCCAGCTCCACGTAATCTAATTTCCTCTTATCCAAGAATAGTTTTTCGTCACATTCCCCAAGTTTCGAGACAATTGGCCCTCTTCCTGGGCCAACTTGTTAGTCTCAAAGTAATCAGTGGGAAGCAACTCCACCTCATCGGTTACAGTTTGGGAGCCCACCTGGCCGGATTGACGGGGCAGTTGGTTCAACAAAAAGGTTGGAAAATTGGCAAAATTACCGGGTTAGATCCGGCACTGCCATTATTTGGAAATATGATGGGAACGCATCGATTGGGAAGGTTGGATGCGGATTTTGTATCCGTGGTTCACACGGCTATGCGAAGAATGGGAATGATGAAGGCTACGTTGGAAGGTGATGGACATGTGGATTTTTATCGTGAGTGGGTCACAGGATAAGATAAACAATTCTTGATAAAGGTGTCATAATTGCGTTAATGTACTTAGCAAATGGCGGTCGGAGTCCGCAACCGGGATGTTTGTTAATTGATCTTAAAGTGCCAAGTAAGTAAGACGAATGCAAGAAGCAAGAAATTTGAGCAAATTCGTGCAAAATGTGTGCAAAATGTGCATCAATTTAATCTGGTGTTTTTTGCAAAAATAGTGATCTGCAGCCACCTTTTTGCCGTACAACTCTTCATAATGTCAATAAAGCAGGATATTTATGCCTGCAAGTGTGAACCTATGATTGACTTTGTTATGGGTGTCATTTGCCTGGGAGGTTGTCGACAACGGGCTTTACTCGGGGACAGGTGTACGAAGAAGTAAGATTTATGATGTTTGTTTACGCCTTAGTTATTAATGTTGTTTTCCACTTGTAGCACAGTGAATGGACAATACTACCTCCCAACTGGGAAGGTAATGACGGGATTACTTTAAATTGCTTGTCCATTAGTTGGAGGATTGAATAAAGAACATTTGTGACAGAGTAATCTGATCCGCGTGAGGTTTTATTGGTTATAAGTAGCCTCTCGAGAACTCGATATTCTACCATAGAACACAAAACTCTCGGAGAAAGTCCCACGAGAAGTATGGA
>JAAXNX010003787.1:0-10001 GCA_036491905.1 Folsomia manolachei
ATCATAGACTTTGCGACGCCAAACGTAGGAAAAATTCGACCCAGCCATCCAACAATTTTAGACGTTGTCACAAGAGATATGTCATCTTGCAAAACGAATACTCCGATGGCAAGTTTCTGTATCCTAGCAAGTTTCTATATCCCAGCAATTGTCCCTGTGACCAGGTTATCAGGTCCTGTGGTAGAAAATAAAGTTTTTACAATGTTTTAAAGGAAATTCTTTGAATTTCACAAATGTTTCGCCATTAATTTTAAACTCACCTGTTCACTATTTGGAGAAAACACGGTTTTGCCAACATTCCCATCGCGACCGCTTTGATGCTTTCCTCGCAAGGACGCCAAAAGAATAGCGAAGAGGGTTGGAAATATAATCTCAAATGCGGTGACAATATACTGCCGTTTCCGTAGAATCAAATTTTTCCAGACTAGAAGCCATAGTCGTTTCATAGCTCCTCGGCCCATTTTTAGGTTAGAGGTGACCAACCCCTTATTCAAAAGAGAGTCAAATAAATACACAAAGTTTGGAGTGAAGGACGTCACCAATTTTGCACATTTTAATAAATACGCAAAATTGAACTGACGACAAAAATGGCAATTAATGAACCCTTCGTTTAAGTAAGAGCTTATCTAAGGGTGTACACTTACCTGTTCACAAATTGGTCGCAGAATAGTTCAAGTCAAGTCAATTTATCAGGACCAGGGACGAAGTTAGAAAAGATGTCCTTTCTCCAGGAGTGTGAACTGACGAATGACGGTCATCCGTCTGGCTGTAGGTTGCTTTGTGTTTGTTGGATGCCGACGTTGGTTGTTGATGCACCGGCTTGCTTGGCTTGGCTTGGGAAAAGTTGTGTAGCTGTCGTTTGGTACGAAACGACTCTAACTTTGGGATGACATTATACCTATAGCCGCCTATAGATAACTTATAATATTCCCAGTGATAAGTAGGGACGCCGCATATCTTGGTTTTAGATGCTTACGTTTTCTTTCATCGAGCCGAAGAGAATTCTTATGGATTCCAAGACAAAGACTTAGATATTTGAATGTCTATAATTGACAAGTTTTATGCAGATTTACATATCTGCATAAAACTGACTTACATAATGTAAATTAAACTTAACTTTGTCAATGTGACTCTCATCCTGGTCTTGTGTGATAGCTTTTAAAACGATAGGCAAATTTGGACGTGGGTATTTTTTCGAGTTTAATTTTTTTCTTGTCATTGACACGTTTTCTACTGACTAAATAGATTAATTTGTAATGAAGCAAATGTAATGATCTTTCATTTGATTATGGCTAACGGTGAACTTTCTCACTTTTTTCTCGTTTTTGGCGATGAATCCAGGTTTGTCACGTTTATTTTGACTTTTGGCCCCAACTGACACCTCGGATGTGTCGAAGGTCAAAACGTTAGAAACTTTTATTTCTCCTTTCTACGGGGATTTCGAAAAAAATGTCGTAATTTTGACTTTATTCCCAATCAAAGAAGCATTTACATAAAATGGTATATTGGAATTTGTGATTTCATCGTTATGTAATCTAAGCATTTTAGGATACAATCTAACAATCATACTACTTGAATTTTTGGTCGCCAATTTTGGTACAAATCTCTACGTTTTATTACCATATACACTTTTTCGGTATTTCAATTTTGACAAGCTTTTTTGAATTTTCGTGAGTTATAAGGACTAAAAATTTACATGCCATTTGCTTATAACTATCACTACCTATTACAAGCATATTATGCATATTTATTTATTGCTTCAGAATTAAGAAACCAAGAATGATGCATATGAACACAAATGACAAAAGTCTTGTGAAATTTGTCATAATATTCTCATTAGTGTCTTCAATATCTAACCCCTTCGTGCAGTAACCTGTTTAGTTTGCTCAAAGTAGTAACTATCCAAAACAGTTGCATTCATTGAATCATGGCGAAATTTGCAGGAATTGTATTACTTTTTGTGTTTCTGTCCACCGTGCTGGGAATGTTAGAACCAACAAAAATTATGAACAATGGGCTGTACAGGCTTGAAATTCAGAGCGAGGACAAGGTAAAAATAGTTCCGTATAAAATTGTGTTAGAATTCTAAACAAATTTGACAAGTTTTTTAGTTTCTGACATCTTCTGATAACGGAACCCCAATGCGGACTCGATGGGCTAATCGACCTGATCAAAAATGGAAATTTACGGCAGTCTCTGGCAGTGAGTACATTCCAATAGAATGCGGTTAAATTGTAGAAATGCATAAAACCCGTAATATCAAGGCACCGAAAAAGGATGGATGCTGACACCAAATAGTGGTGGACCAATCCCTACTTTGTGGAAAATTAGCTATGTTGGCCACGGGAAATATCGCTTTCTAAATGAAATTACAGGACAATGTCTTGCTGGCTCGGGGTAACAATTTTTAGCACTACATCAAACAAAGTTAATTGCAAAAATAATATCAATATGAACTTTCTAAAATCAGTGCAAATGCGGTGGGTGAACGGGCTTGTGAAAAAGATTCGCCATATCAAAGATGGCTTGTTCTTGAAACTCAGCCATAACAAAACTATTGGAGTGGTCAAATTATTTATAAATGTATTCACTCAAGATTTTTTCCAATTTTATACAAAACTCACAAAGACTAAATTGATTTGCAAGTTAATGTGCATTTATCAATAAAAATTAACAAATTGACAAGAAAAAGATTCGCCCTGAACTAGCTATTGCATATTGCTTTTCATGACTTTTTGATCCCGTAAATCACAAATTTCTGAATTTCTGCTCATTTCTTATTTATAATAAATAAATAATTTATCTGGATATGTTGCGAATATGAAAATTACTGTAAGTTTATTTTACTACCTATAACTATGTATTTACAATTTACTGTAAAAATTACGGAGATAAGTTTTCAAAAAACATTCGGAGTTCCTGAAACGACGGTCTGGATTTGGGATCCAATCTCCAGCATTTTTGTAATNTATGAAAATTACTGTAAGTTTATTTTACTACCGAAATATAACTATGTATTTACAATTTACTGTAAAAATTACGGAGATAAGTTTTCAAAAAACATTCGGAGTTCCTGAAACGACGGTCTGGATTTGGGATCCAATCTCCAGCATTTTTGTAATTCTTCGTAACTATAAAACAGAAGTCAAATCTTGTTAGCAACTTATGCAAGAATGAGAACAAATGTGTCCAATTTCTAACTCACATTTCTGGTGAAGCATACTGAGGTATCCCAGGTTGAAGTTGACCGCTTTTAAGTTTCTCCACGAAATCTGCTGTGTAATCTAGGCCTGGATATGGTGTCTCCCCGCAGGAAAATATTTCACACACACATAACCGCAAATGACCAAACATCCGAAGATGTTGCAAATTTCAAATCACAAAGTGCTTCAGGTGCCATCCATCTCCAAGGTAACGCTCCCTAAGAAAAAAAAAACAATTCCTGATTTTTATGGGTTTAAAGAGCTGCTTCCAGTAAATCATAATAATTTACATACACTGGTTTGCTTCGTATATGTTGTACACCGATAAAGTTGTTTTGCTAACCCAAAGTCGGCGATTTTCGCCACTCTATCAAAAGATAGGAGCACATTTCTTGCAGATAAATCTCCATGAATTACCTGGATAAAATTTGTAAGTAATTTTCATGATGAATTATGGATGACAAAATAATCCTACATTTTTGCTTGCAATGTATTCCATTCCGCTCGCAGTTTCTTTTGCCCATCGTAACAAATCACGGTAGCACAGTTGAGAAACTCTGGGTATATAATCCCTATTACATATAAGAGAAGAATTGAATTCAAATTGGTTAAGAAAACAATTAATGACTATCCTCAAACTTACGTTCCAAGAAAAACATAACTGGACGGATTACACTCACGGCTTAATGCAGTTCGATTAGATATGAGGTAATCGAACAAACTGCCAAATCCACAAAATTCTACAACTACATACAGCACTCCTGGGGAACAAAATAAAAAACATAACCGGACGGATTACACTCACGGCTTAATGCAGTTCGATTAGATATGAGGTAATCGAACAAACTGCCAAATCCACAAAATTCTACAACTACATACAGCACTCCTGGGGAACAAAATAAATATTGTTGGTGTTATCAAGCATCAGAAATCATCAAAGTTATCGAATTGTCTTACTTTCCTTCACCGCAGAAGTACAGGCACCAATAAAATTAACAATGTTATCATGATTTCCGACATAATTCAAGATTTGCAGCTCTCTCAACAATGATTTGAAATGTTCTCCGTTTGCATTGGGTGGGACAGTTTTGACCGCAACAATTTGCGTTGTAGGCTGACTCTCAATGTCATCTAAATCTTGTCTCCTAGTTAAACTTGCTTTATACACAATTCCAAAGGCTCCACTTCCTAATGGTTTAGCTTGGTGGATGTCAAGATCATCGGGTCGTATTTCAAAGTCTCTCCGATATGGTTGAGCTACTCGAAGTTTGAAATTTATGATATTTTAACATAAGAAAGTAATGAATACTTATAAAATGCAGATAGCTTACCCAGAAACGAATTTCTCCCCGAGGTTTGAACAGTCCCATTAAAAAACTGTTCCAAATCTGCCTCCGACAAAAAACTTAGTACCCCATCCGTGTCGCCATTTCTTTTAATTTCCCGTATAAAGCAACCCACCACCCAAAAAGAATACAGTTTAAAAATTATTAGTCCTATAAATAAGGCTGTTTGAACTTCCAAATTTCCAATCCCCATTCCATTGTTCACAATAATGCAGGAGAATAGGGCAAGGAACATTATGATGGAAACAATCAACCACCGCAACAATCCTTGGGCGTTGCGCTAAATGGGTGGTCACATTATTAAAGTTGACACACAAGTTGTGTGTCACAACCTTTTTCACATATTTTTGTACCTTTGCGGCAGAGAGATACAACATGACAGCTAGTAGAATGCATACGAATTTGTAGACATAGCAGTAAATCAAGGTTGCAATGAATGCTGGAAAGATGATAATTAAATTTATGTTTTGTTGATTTGATCATAGTTGAGCCGACTAATTATCTACCACAATATTGTCCGGTGCCTTTACTGGGCGACAGAAACCTTTCCTTGAAGTGGGTGATGTCATTGTTCAAAATAAATGCTATCGCTCCCAAGTCAACGCCCTAAAATAAAATGAGTGGGATTTTTGCACAGTGGGATTTTCGCGAAATATTTCTGACTTCCAACTATGTTGCTTACAATTTCAACCACAGCCAAAGCCTTTACCGAACCTTGGAGGTAGAATCCCATGCAGGGCTGAAGAATATTCAATCCTGGTCTCAAACCCATAGTATAATATTTCAATGTCAAGTTCAGCAATTCCTTGAAAAAGGTTAGCTTGTAGGCACGAAGCAAATATGGCAATGAACTGTTCGTTAATGAAATTGTAATTGTTGCCGGCAAGCATTTTATGCGCATTGCAACAGGGGCAGAGATAATGGGTTATATCGTTTAATAATATGGATATGTCAAATATTTGGAAAAAGATATTTAGGTGGATAAACCTAAAATAAAAGTTTGTTCATATCAGTATTAGTAATATAGATAAAATAAGGATGTGTAAATGTGTTGCACAGAGCTTCAGGTTAGCAATATAAACTCAGTGGAGTTTAGTTATTGTTTGGACCTTATCCTGGGAGGACATAAATATAGCAACATGCGTCAAAACACTACCTATGGTAGTATGTTGGATAAAGTATGGAACGTACTTAAATAGTTGTTGACAAACATTGGTACCACGAAATACCGGTGATAATATGATAAAACCTTATCAAGAAGGGTTGGGTGGGTTTGACTTTGTGAATGAAATAATGAGCTACATCGAAAAAAATGAAATATTAAATTGGACAGACAAATGAATATTCAACCCACAAAGTCATATCATTAACGAGACGCAAATTCAGTTTTCCTGAAATACGTAAATGTGTGGAATCACAATAGAGTCGTACCACCGACACCTGGACATCGTATGACTTGAAGTGGCTGAATCAAACGAGATGATAAATTATAAATATTTCTATGTGCGTACTATAAGTAGAACCATATTTAGGAAATACTCAAACATGATCTGATCAAGGAGATATCAGGATGACGCAAATCAATCGATTTAATCCCAGGATACATCAGTTTGATTAGTTACATAAAAAGACCACATACAATCTAAACAAGTCTAAACATTTCACATTTAACTTTTCATTCATCCAATTCTTTTGCTGACTCAACAATCCAGTCATGATATTTTGCCACACTCGTATAAGTCCCGGGCATAGATGTTTTAATGCAATTTAACGGTGCTCCAGCCACAACACCGTAAAGTTCACGTTTTCCACGGCATATCAAGGGTCCTAAGCACAATTACAGTCTTATTAACCAATTACCTTACAATCTCTATCCTTCAAAGCACTTCAAGCATGTTTATTTCCGTACCCCCTGAATCTCCTTGGCAGCTTCCTGTACCCCGTCCACCAGCACAAATCATGGTGTCTGGATCCCAAAGTTGCTTCTTATACTGATCATAACAATACTTGGGCTCCGTTATGGGAACAATGACTTCTCGAAGGTTTCCAGTTTTGCCGTTTCCCCTTAAACGGAAATTCGACTTTACTTATGAAAATTAAAAAAAACATTTGAAATAGATAGATCTACAATCCAACTCACGATGTCAACCCAAATCCAGACACGGTGCAATCCCCTGAAATTACAATTTTCATTTATTTTCATTTATTTGTCTTTGCTCAAAATTAAGCTACCTGACGAGTATCGAGTCTCTTCAGAAGCAATCGGGATTGGTGCAATTGTTTCGTCAAATATTAATGGTTCCGACAATCTTATTAGTGCAATGTCAAATGCACCACCGGGAATATGTTTATATTGTCCGGGATGACTCGTGTTGGATGCCCTTCTCAATAATCCAGCTTCCTGTTGTATCCCACCCCCAAAAACCCGAATCCCTTGGACAGGGTGTCGTTTGGAGTGGTTGGAACGAGAATACAAGCTGCAAAAATATCGTGACAAAAAAGTTGTCACAAAATGCGTAAATCAAGATTACACAAATTCTGTAATTCATCTCACCAATGTGCTGCTGTAATAATGGTTAGCTCATTATAAACTGAGCCCCCACACATGTCCTGGGTCCCTTCAAAACTGATGAAAACTTGCCAAGGTAAATATCCCTTCGGCGACGTATCTCCCTGGTCCAGTAACTCCTGGAAAGAAATTATTTTAAGTTTTCTAAAATATGTGGAGTTTGCAATTTTTGTTTTGGGCTTAGAGTTACTTACCATTTGTCTTATGCAGTAATGTAAAACAAAGAAATACGAGTCCTGTTTTAAACATATTGGCTGAGATGCAACAGTGAAGTGATTGCAGACTTCTTACTGAAGTCAGACTGGACAAAAGACCTTGCATTTATGGTATGTGACAAAATTAGCAAGTCATTATAATTAACTTGCAATTACATAAGTTTAGAATATTAATACAAAAAAAATCAAGTCGGGTACACATATATACAAGGAATGTTTGTTTTATGAATTTTTTTCACAAAGCTGTGCAACGCAAAAAGGAATTCAATGTGGGGCTTATGCAATGTAAAGATTACACTGCAAAATATATTGGTGAAATCAAACGGGATTTTATGGATACATCAGCTTTGGAATCTAGCAGTTTACATATCCTCTGCAGCCAAATACATAAATAATTATGCGTGACATAATGGAAAATATTCTGACGATTTCTGATAAAGTTACCAGTTGCAACAAGTGGTAGGAGAAGACATTTATGTAACAAATATAAATTCCAAAACATTTAGTAGATATTTTTAGTTGTTACCATACAAATAAATGTTTATTGTGTTAAGATTTGTTCCCAGAAATTCAATTACTTTCAATTACAATTTGTTAAACTTTATCCGACAAGGGACTTTTTTTATTTTTTATTAAGACACGTGTCGTTGTAAGATGCATGCCATACAAATTTACAAGCAAACAAATATCTTCACTTTCTATTACTCGATAAGAAGAACATTAACCGTTTGCTCAACAAGTATCTTAACACTTTCCAACTTCGTAACTTTTGTTGCAGTAAGAAAAATGTAATTCCCCAAACCAAGTGGAATGCCAATTGGTCTCAGTGCTTTCACAACTCTCACATAAACTTTCCTCTCCCAACCAGTAGACAACATGCACGATAGCTTCCAAACTCCGCAACTTTTCCAGCACGATTTGCATCTGACTATGAATATCCGTGGCAATTTCCCAGCTCACTTTGGTAACCAACGCAACACAGCACATGCTTCCGAATAACATTAAAACAAATAAAGTCTCCAAACTATTATGTAAGCGGATTAGAACATAAGTCATTGCAATCATAGCGGAACCGATAAAGCACAAGCAAATGAGAACTGATTGATTTAAAATGTTTTCCAGCACTTTGAACAGGATTCTGATCCAATTTACCCACTTTACCCATAATAATTGGAAACCAAGACTGGATGAACCAGGGTGAAATAATTCACCTATTTTCCCAATATGATCCAATTTACCCACTTTACCCATAATAATTGGAAACCAAGACTGGATAAACCAGGGTGAAATAATTCACCTATTTTCCCAATCCATATCGTTTTCTCAAGTGCAAATACACACCCGGAAACAGCCAACAGACATTGTCTCATCAATTCATAAAACCCGATCAAATTTATGACATAAATCATCACAAAACGGGCAAACAGATATGCAGCCTCGTATCCCTTAACAAGACTCATTACGATGGTGTCAACTTCCGGGTGCAATTTCAAAATCTGAATTACAATAAAGGTTATAGGGTCCAAGTCCATGAACATTACTCCTCCGACGACTAGTGGCGTTAGGAAATAGGAGAAGAACGTTATTATCCAGAGCATTAATGATATTATTTGCAGGCTTCGTTTCGGTTTTGCTACTACATTTTGGAAATGGATCTCTATTTCTGAAACCATAAAGTAAGTTAAAGTTTTCAATTTGAAAAACAATTTGTGAAAGTATTACCTTGAAGCATTTGAAGTTCCAGATTTATGATCTCGTCTGATATTCGCACCAATGTCGTTTCATACCCAAACATGATCATGGAATAAACGAATGCAAGTATCCCTGCCGCTCCACCGCCACATATCCAACCCCAAAATCTAAAATCTTTCCACATAACGGCATTGCCATTAAGATATGCTCTCGGGAAAATGAGAATGCATGAAAGTGAATTGAACGCTGTTGCAGAATTCAAAACCAACGGCAGCAATTTCATGAGGTACCCTTTTCGGGGATTGCGGTATTTAACCACTTCAACTCTTAAAACTCCTTCTTTGACTACCCACTGCAAAAGTGGTTTATATCGAAATGGATAGTAATCAATGTATAACAATTGAATCAGTTTAATGACTTGGACTATTCCGGTCAACTCCCAGGGCAGAGGCATTTTATTTGCAATTTGCAGAAGTGTTATAAAAAGCGTACAAGAATTTAATTTGTCAAAAAGGACTAAAAACGAACCATTGTTAATTGGGCTTCTGTAAGAACAGTAAGACTCTAGCTTCCTATGTTGTCTGACAAAGTTTTCCAACACGGAAAAGATTTGATAGTAATTAAGGTCGTACTTAGTAAAATTCATGAATAGTCAATCAACCCAATGCACTTGATCTTAATTTAAGAACTACCAAAGAAATTGCTGTATTGTTAAGTTTGTTGGTATATGGTCGACTTTCTCCAAATTAAAATTACCGTATTTCTCAACAACATGCATATTAAGTTCTGATTAATTATCGATCAGGATTTGGCGTGGTAGGATTGTAAACAAAAATGACAACCCGAGATACAAATAATATTCATAAGGAATATAGCAATGAAAACAGGAAGTCGAAATCGAAGGCGGTGGTCTATCCGTTGTAATGAAGCATTTTCTCATTAAATTCAGTATATGTTAGCTTGATTAAAGTCTAAA